>CAUYLG010028339.1:0-65404 GCA_963573385.1 Cacajao melanocephalus | reverse complement strand
CTTACTCTGTCGCCAGTCGCCAGGCTGGAGGGCAGTGGAACAATCTCGGCTCACTGCAACCTCCGCCTCCCTGGTTCAGCAGTTCTCCTGCCTCAGCCTCCCAAGTAGCTGGGACTACAGGCACACACCACCACGCCCAGCTAATTTTTGTATTTTTAGTAGAGACGGGTTTTCACCATGTTGGCCAAGATGGTCGTGATCTCTTGACCTCGTGATCTGCCCGCCTCGGCCCACCAAAGTGCTAGGATTACAGGCTTGAGCCACCGTGCCCGGCCCTTCCCAAATCGTTTTATGAGACCTTTTGGTATCATCCTGATACCAAAACCTGGCAGAGACTCAACAAAAAAAGAAAACTTCAGACTAATATCCTTGATGAATATACATGCAAAATTCTTCAATAAAATACTGGCAAACCGATTGCAACAGCACATCAAAAAGCTTATCCATCACAATTAAGTAGGTTTCATTCCAGGGATGCAAGGCTGGTTCAACATAGCGAGTCTATAAACGTAATCCACCACATAAACAGAACCAAAGATGAAAACCGCATGATTATCTCAATAGATGCAGAGAAGGCCTTCGACAAAATCAGCAGCCCTTTATACTAAAAACTCTCAATAAACGAGGTGTTGAAGGAACATATCTCAAAACAATAAAAGCCATTTACGACAAACCTACAGCCAGTATCATACTGAATGGGCAAAAACTGGAAGCATTCCCTTTGAAATCTGGCACTAGACAAGGATGCCCTCTCTCACCACTCCTATTCAATATAGTATTGGAAGTTCTAGCCAGAGCAATTAGGCAAGAAAAAAAAAGGGTATTCCATTAGGAAAAGAGGAAGTCAAATTGTCTCTATTTGCAGACGACATAACTGTATATTTAGAAGACCATATCATCTCAGCCCCAAATCTCCTTAAACTGATAAGCAACTTCAGCAAAGTCTCAGGATGCAAAATCAATGTGCAGAAATCACAAGCATTTCTATACACTAATAACAGACTAACAGAGAGCCAAATCATGAGCAAACTCCCATTCACAATTGCTACAAAGAGAATAAAATACCTAGGAATGTAACTAACAAAGGATGTAAAGGACCTCTTCAAGGAGAACTACAAACCACTGCTCAAGGAAATAAGAGATGACACAAACAGATGGAGAAACATTCCGTGCTCATGGTTAGGAAGCATCGATTTCGTGAAATCGGCTGGGCACGGTGGCTTACGCCTGTAATCCCAGCACTTTGGGAGGCTGAGGTGGGCGGATCACCTGAGGTCAGGAGTTCAAGATCAGCCTGACCAATATGGTGAAACCCCATCTTTAAAAAAAAAAAAATTAAACAATTTAGTGAAATTGCCATATTGCCCAAGGTAATTTATAGATTCAGTGCTATCCCCATCAAGCTACCAATGGCCTTCTTCACAGAACTGGAAAAAAACACCTTAAACCATATGGAACCAAAAGGGAGCCTGCATAGCCAAGACAATCCTAAGCAAAAAGAACAAAGCAGGTGGCATCACACTACCTGACTTCAAACTATACTACAAGGCTACAGTAATCAAAACAGCATGGTACTGGTACCAAAACAGAGATATAGACCAGTGGAACAGAACAGAGGCCCTGGAGACAACGCCACACATCTACTACCATCTGATCTTTGACTAACCTGACAAAAGCAACGGGGAAAGGATTCCCTGTTTAATAAATGGTGTTGGGAAAACTGGCTAGCCATGTGCAGAAAGCAGAAACTAGACTGCTTCCTGACACCTTACACTAAAATTAACTCCATATGGATTAAAGACTTAAACATAAGACCTAACATAAAACCTAGAAGAAAATCTAGGCAAAACCATTCAGGACATAGGCATAGGCAAGGACTTCATGACTAAAACATCAAAAGCATTGGCAACAAAAGCCAAAATAGACAAATGGGACCTAATTAAACTCCAGAGCTTCTGCACAGCAAAAGAAACAATTATTAGAGTGAATTGGCAACCAAGAGAATGGGAAAAAATTTTTGCAATCTACCCATCTGACAGAGGACTAATATCAAGAATCTACAAAGAACTAAAACAGATTTACAAGAAAAAAAAAAAGCCCATTCTAAAGTGGGTAAAGGATATGAACAGACACTTTACAAAAGAAGACATATATGAGGCCAAAAAACATATGAAAAAATGCTCATAATCACTGGTCATAAGAGAAACACAAATCAAAACCGCACTGAGATACCATCTCAGGCCAGTTAGAATGGCAATCATTAAAAAATCTGGAGACAACAGATGCTGGAAAGGACGTGGAGAAATAGGAACACTTTTACACTGTTGGTGAGGTGTAAATTAGTTCAACCATTGTGGAAGACAGTGTGGCGATACCTTAAGGACAGAGAAATAGAAATTCCATTTGACCCTGCAATCCCATTACTGGGTATATATCCAAAGGATTATAAATTTTTCTATTATAAGGTCACATGCACATGAATGTTCATTGCAGCACTAATTACAATAGGAAAGACTTGGAACCAACCCAAATGTCCATCAATAGACTGGATAAAGAAAATGTGGCACATATACATCATGGAATACTATGCAGCCATAAAAAATGATGATTTTGTGTTCTTTGTAGGGACATGGATGAACCTGTAAACCATCATTCTCAGCAAACTGACACAAGAAGAGAATATCAAACACCACATGTTCTCACTCATAGGTGGGTGCTGAACAATGAGAATATATGGATGTGGGGAGGGGAGCATCACACACTGGAGTCTGTCGGGGGGGGAACTAGGGGATGGACAGCAGGGGATGGGGAGTTGGGGAGGGATAACATGGGAGAAATGCCAGATATAGGTGATGGAGAGGAAGGCAGCAAACCACATTGCAATGTATGTTCCTATGCAACAGTCTTGCATGTTCTTCACATGTATCCCAAAACCTAAAATGCAATAAAATATATATTAACAACAAAAAAAAGAGTCCGAATTTACCCTGCAGAAATAAGAAGATCGGGTCGGGTGCAGTGGCTCACGCCTGTAATCCCAGCACTTTGAGAGGCTTAGGAGGGTGAATCACCTGAGGTCAGGAATTTGAAACTAGCCTGGCCAAAATGGCAAAATTCTGTCTCTACTGAAAAAAAAAAAAAAATACAAAAATTGGCCAGGTGTGCTGGCTAATTCTGTAATCTTAGCTACTCAGGAGGTTGAGGCATGAGAATCACTGGAACACAGGAAGTGGAGGTTGCAGTGAGCTGAGATCGTGCCACTGCACTCCAGCCAGGGTGACAAAGAAAGACTGTGTCAAAAGAAAAACAGAAAGACAGAGGGAAGGAAAGTTGGAAGGGAGGGAGGGAGAGAGGGAGGGAGGGAGAGAGGGAGGGAGGGAGAGAGGGAGGGAGGGAGGGAGGAAGGAAGGAAGGAAGGAAGGAAGGAAGGAAGGAAGGAAAAAAAATGAAAGAAAACCTAATAAAAAAATTCTAGTTTAGAAGTATTAAACATATAAGGCCAGTTTATTGCAATTCAACTGAGAAAGATAACTTTTGCTGTAAATGAGCACAAAACAAAAAAATAAGATATAGAATTAAAGACAGTGCACATGTCCAGTAAGTGGAGAAACAATCTAAGAATTTATAAATCATAAAAGAAAATTATAGTCTTTATAGACTGTTCTGAATTACAGAAGATGAAATAAGAATTATCGAAAATGACTTCAACATTGCAAAATTAATATAGGTGAATTTGAAAAGTGACCAACGATTATTATGTTGATGAAAAGTATACACAATAAAATTATAGTAAGAAGAAACATAAACTTAAATAATAGATTAAACTGATATAACAAAGCTGAAGAGGGAAATAATACATTGAAAGATATATTAAAGCAATTTTTAAAAGTTGTTCAGAGAGACTGAAATATAACACAAGGAATTTAGTCATGAGGTAAAAATAAGGTGCTTAGCAATATCTTCAATTTAAATACAAGAAGAGACAAGAGATGAAGGGCTTAACATTATGATTAAAATACCAGAAAATAAAATGCACTCGTGATGGCTTAGGTTTTATTCAGAATTAAGAAAAGGTATTTGTTTTCATACTGAAAAATACACTGAGTCACTAGCAGAGTAAATTATTAAAACAAAACTCTTAGATTCTTTTTCACTATAGCTTTTTGGACCCTACTGCTTTATCCAAGTATTATTTATTTTCATGATAAATATCCAGAGGGAAGAATTATTAATAATAGCTCTCTCTTATATTTGAGGTGCATTTATTCTATTTTTACTACAAATGATAGTAATTTGGGTATGACAATTATTTTTCTTAGCACTTTAAACAGTTTATTCCACTGTATTTTAGTTTCTATTATGGTGTGTAAAAGTTATCCTCAGCATGACTGCCATTCAATCATACAGAATCTGTCAATGCTCTTTCCTGTCTTTCAAGATTTTTTCTTTATTAACTCATGTGAGAAATTTAAAGATATAATTTAATACAAAGGAAAATAATATTGGAAAGTAGAAGTGGGATGTGAGAAAAAGTGACAAAAAATACATTGATAAAATTTGTATAAACTTTCATTATTTTCTATTGATAAATAGAAAATTCTACTCATTATTTATATATATTTAAAATGTTATGATTAATATCAAAAACAGTACTATACAAGATGGGAGGACACAGAGAAAGTTAAAATTAGTGTTAACTTGATTGAAAGGAAGATAAATATATGAATTAAAATTAAACACAAAAAGGCCTAAATTAATGCAGATATTTACCATATTTGTGGTTTAAAAAGCCTAAATCACAAAGACCAATTTGATAAATTTTGTTACTTGATATAACTCATGAATTCTAAATAGGATATTATTTTATAGTAAATATAATAAAATAGGTATATGTATACATCTTAATATATACTTCAATGCCATTTTACATTCATCGGTGTGTTAAAAAATACTAAGTATAATAAAATGTTTCAATCCTAGCACTATTAATATCTTGGGCAGGCTCATTTTCAGTTGTGCAAAACTGCCCTGTGAATTGTAGGATGTTGGGGGCATCCCTAAACCCTACCTACCACATGCAAGCAGTATCTTTCTGGTTGTGACAATCAAACCTTTCCAGACTGCGATGGCTATTATGAAGTAAAAAAAAAAAATGAAAAACAAAATAAGTGTTAATGAGGATGTGGACAAATGGGCACCTTATGTATTGCTGGTGGGATGTAAAGTGGTACAAACAATATAGAAGACAATATAGCTATTCCTCAAAAAATTAGACATAGAATTACCATATGATCCAGCAATTACACATCTGAGTATATATGCAAAAGAACTGAAATCATTCTTGAACAGGCATTCAAACAGCCATTTTTGTAACAGCATTATTTACAATAGCCAAAGACAGAAACAACTCATGTTTATTGATGCATGAAAGAATTTTTAAAATGTGATACATATATCCAAAGAAAGAGTATTTAGCTTTAAGAAGGAAGGAGATTCTGACACATGCTATAACATAGATGAATTTTGAGAACATTAAGCTAAGTCAAACAAGCCAGTCACAAAAGGACAATTACTGTAGGATTCTACTTAGATGGAGTATGTAAAATAGTCCCTCCCATTCATAGAGACAGGAAGTAGTATAGTGATTGACAAGGGATAGGGGAGGGAAAGATGAGAATTTAGTGTTTATTAGGTTCAGAGATTTAGTTTAGGAAGACGAAAAACTCTGGAGATGCAGAGTGGCGATGGCTGCACAAAAATATGAATGCTATTTTTCTTTCTTTTAAAACAGGAGAATGCCTACAGAATGAATGTTCTCAATACCACTGAGCTGTATACTCAAAAGTGGTTAAAAAGGTAGTTTACATTTTGTACATTTTAGCACAATAAAAAATAAAACTTATAGGTAATACCTCAGAGGAAACAAAAACATAAATAAAGTTTTCTAGATATTGCCACATACCCCAGGGGCCATTATCCTTCTTCAAGAATCACAGAAGTATGACAATATCAAGTACTATCAAATATGTAGGAAAAGATAAAAATGTAAACACTGATGTTCCCTTGGCAATTTTTTTTCAAATTTTGGAGAGAGATTTGGTAGTATCTTATATACTTAGAAATATGTATACTTATTCTACAAAACAGCAGTTGTATTCCTGTCAATTTGAAGACATGTTTACATCTGTGCCCAAGGAGTCATAGAAATGCTCTTATCAGTGTTGTTTGTAACAAAATAGCAGTAATAACAACTTCAAGTTTGATCAACAAAACAATTTTAAATATAACTCGCATCAATTTGACATGAAATACACTGTATTACCAAAAAAATAGAATGCCACAGATAATAGATACAATAAACACCAATAATTTAACATTTACAATATAATAATGCTATATTATATAGTTATTTACAAACATATATACTTATATAGTAAAAACCTGTAGAAATTAGGTGAATGACAAATTACACATTCTAGAATGTTTCTGTATTTTTGGTGGGTGAAGGGTGGGGAAAGGAGTTAAGAGAGTGATCAGAGAGTGTTACAAAGAAAATTTAAAAATTATTTTTATTATTATATTACTCAAGTTCCATGATGGATAAACAAATGCTTGCTATATCTTTATGATGTTTGTGGTTTTGTTTTGTTTTGTTTTTTTGAGATAGAGTCTCTCTGTACCTCAGCTTGGAGTGCAGTGGTGCAATCATAGCTCATACTATCAAATAGCAGGCATGTGCTGCTTGGCCTGGCTAAATTTTTGAATTTTTTGCAGAGACAGGGGTCTCACTTTTTTGCCCAGACTGGTCTCAAATTCCTAGCTTCAAGCAATACTCCTTATTTGGCCTCACAAATACTAAGATCTAAGCATGAGCCGCCACACTTGGCTGTTCGCCATTCTAAAATATTGTAAAATGTGTTTGGAATGAAATAAAATACTGCGTAAACAAAATTATGTCATGATTCCATAAACTTAATGGACTCTGGAACATATTTTAATTTTGATATTCATTAACCTGAGAAATTATTTGCAGCATTGTGTTCATTTGGGCAAATGCCATTTAATAATTCTCACATGATTTAAAATAATATGAAAACAAATGTTTTTTGATGGAAAAACATTTAACTAAAAAGACAATTCTATGTTGTTAAGTATTTCTCAAGTTGCATTTGTCTGTGTAGTTACGAATATATTCTGAAGTCTATTTGTCTAGAAAATAATATGCTGTTCTACACGTATTTATTAAATTTAAATTAATTTAAATAAAAACGAAATGATTTTTGGAGTGAGGTTTTCAGAGCTCATTTATGGCATTATGAATAGTGATATGTACTGTATCTAAAGAATGAGTAATAGTAGCATATGTATTATGAAAATGTAGAAAATAAGACTCAGAAAGGTGAGTACTTAATGGGGCAGAGGAATGTTTTTGACTGGCAAACTATAGAAAATATTCTGAAGGTATTTTTCCTCTATATTATATGTTGTTAAAACATATCTAAAACCTCACCAAAATTTGATGGCGAGTGAGAATTGAAAATGAAAACAGTGGAAAGGATGCTTCTCCAGGTTCAAAGCTGTTCGAAATTCAGGCCGTGATTGCTTTTGACATGCATGACAGGTCAATATGCTATAGATTCATAGAATAGAGTGAATTTAAACTTTCGTATTTTGCCATATTTTCCTCATATTGATAAACATCAATTTAAATTTGTCAGATGAGAAGATGTCCTGTATACCTGGTTGGAAAAGATATCTATTTTTAAATGTCTTTCACTCCAATATCAGGTCATAAATTACCTGACAGTTGAAGATAGTAATGTATTTTGCTTTTAAAGTTTCCGGCTTGATGAAAAAAATTATGGAGTTTTGCAATTTAAAATACTAAAAAAGAGGTCAAAGTGATTTAGATTCTGAAAAAAATGCCACTGTCAGAGTGAAGAATCTGTCATAAACTTCATATTATCTGTCAAGAATATTTAACTTTCACTTCAATTTCAACTGTTTAAATGATTTTGATCAGTTAGATATCTTATTAATACCAAACAGCATTGAATGATAAGACTGCATTACCAAACCATACGCTAGGTATTGAATCACTCCATAAACTTAGTGAAAAGGTAAAGCAACTTCTATATGTGCTTTTCAAATAAGCCAATTTCCTCCTGTTAATTTTTAATGAGTTGAATAGAAGATAAAAGTATTCCTTTTTCTCTGTCATTAGTGTAAAATTATCTTGATTTTTATCCACTGGTGGAGAAAAAATAATCAGAGAAATTTAAAAAAGGTTTAAAAAATTATGTAGGTAAAACTTTTTATTTGTGGAAGTGTGTAATGGACTAAAGACTCTTAAATTTGTATCTCAGAAACATAGAGACTAATATCACATGTTCTCATATATGAGTGTGGGCTAAATAATGTGTATATATGAACACAGAGTGTGAAACAATAGACGATGGAGACTCAGAAAGGTAGGGGTGAGTGGAAGACAGGTGAATGATCAGAAATTACTTAATGGGTATACTGAAAGTCTTGACTTCACTGCTACAAAACGTATGCATATAGCAAAATTACACTTTCACCCTATAAACTTACACAAATTTTAAAAAATGATTTTGTGTTCTGTAAGAATCAATAAAATTGACCAGTAAGGTACTTCCGTTTTCAAACTTGGTCACATATTATCTGGCTGGCCTAAACTTTAGCATGTTGGGTTCTCATATCATCCCATAGGATAATTTTCTAATCAATTAATTTGTTCACATTTCTTAAAGAAAATTAAAGCATAAATGTCTTCCAATTACATATTTTTACCTTCCAAGAATCTCATAAAAGTTTAACGTGTTTCTCATTGTAAGAAAATTATATTTAATGAACACATAATAAGATAGATATGAACCATTTATTAAAATACTCAGTTTAGGAAGAATTATTATTCTTCCTATGTAAATGGACAAGACACCATTCTGCAAATTGTTTAATAATTTCCCTATTTATAGAGATATCATCTGTTGGTATAAAACTGTAAATCACAATTCAAAGCCCTAAGGGTTTATTGAAATCTACTAGTCCATTTTTGTGTTTTCAAGTACCTGCCAAAGTAGAAACAGATTAATTATGTAATAATAATAAAATCAGATTGTTTGTTCTGATTTTATTATTCATTCACTTCTTCATTTCACTGACTAGTCTTTATAAAATTTCTCCTAAATAAAGAGAAAAAAAATCACACATGAACAAAACAGATGAAAAACTGAGAAGTGAAAGTCTTTCTGCCATTGTTATACTTACATAGTATTTTTCTTTTTAAAAATATATATCCCAATACATTCTTTCACTTCAATAACAGATTTGAAACCATCACCAACAATGGACTTATCATTGTCAAACTCATTGACTTTCTTTCATCAAGTTTTATCTGTTTTACTTTTTCCTCTCTCATCTGCTTTCTGATAAAATTCCTTTTACTTCTCTGCCTATTTCATTTATCTTTGCTTAGTGAACATTCCTCTACTCATCTCTTATATAGAAATGTATCAAAGTTTGTTCCAATACTTTAGATTCTACTGCAATTATTGTGAAAAAATATATTATAAAACTCATTGGCATAGACACAGTTTCAGTAAGTCCAAAGAACTGAAGAAACATGTATTTTTAAAATATCACAGGATATTCTGACAGTCAATAGTAGGACCTCATTTTGAAAGAAAACTTGTTCTAAAAGTAGAAATAATTCAAAAGTTTTTATAGCAAATATGATCCTTTGTTATTCTGTATATTTCAAATTAATTCTTAAAAGCCGATAAAACTCTATGTATTAGAAATCCATAAATACCTGTCAAGTGCAAGCAGATCTTACTTAATTTCATGGCTCTAACTCTATTTTAATTGCTCAGAAATGTGGACAGCACAAAGAACCATTCATTGGGTACGTAGTAAATATTTTTGAATAATTATATGAATAAATGCATAATTTTAGTTTAAGCTAAAGTTTTCCACTGATCATTAAACTCGATACCTAGTATTTATCTTTCTCTAGTTGGCATTTTCAATGCCAAATAGAGTGCTTAATTTGTACCATCTAAGATAGAAATTTATCCAAACTGCATAGAACATAATGGGGTTTTCAAAAAAATAAAATTATTCAATGAGAATTCTTAAAGCATTGGAAGGCAGAGTTTATTCAGGACCATTGTGATAGGTTTAAGGACCATTGTAACATGGTCTTCCACAGGAGGGAGATAAATGGGAATTATAGCCAAGAAGCAAGGTAAAGGTCAATAGATGGAAAATCACTAAGATATTATCAAGGTTAAGGGGAATTCTGGATAAACCGATCTAATGAGATTGTAACTGAAGACAGGCCAAGGTGATCGACATCACCTGGGGGATAAAGGATGAGAAACCTAATGAAGTATGTTGATCTGATGGTGGTCAGATATTGGTTGGATTAGCTGTATCCTGTAGCTGGGTTCTTTGCTAAATTTGATTTTACAAAAGAAGTTACCAATTGGGTCTAGAAGAGGCTGGGGAGCCTGACTAATGTTTAGCTATGCAAATAATTATTGTCAGGATAAATAGATACCCAAACAAAAATAGATAGATGGGAAAAATAAAAGTGGCATACATTTTTAAATTATTAAATCAAATTATTAAATTTGTTTTTAAAGTCATTATTAATGTTCCGAAACTTTCAGATGATTCCTGCATCTCATAAGTCATTTTTTCTTTTTTTTTTTTTTTTTTTTACATAAAGTTTTAATATCAAGGAAAGAATTTTGCAAAATCTCATGAACAGGGAAACAATGGCATGTTAATAATTTGACAAAAGAGAATTTACTTATTTATATAAAACCTAATTGTTATACACAGATGGTAGCTGAGTCATGCGTTAATATACACTTATTGAAAATGCTACATGAGAAAAATAATAATAAATTAGAATAAATAGAAATAAATTGGTAGTTATTATTTTCCTATAATTCTTTGCAATTTCCCAGAAACAAATCCACAAAACAGAATTAGCAAAATGAGTTTTTCAATATGATTTGGGAAGAAAATTGTCAGCTAGAACTCTGTTTAAAAAATTATTAAGATTCCAAAATTAAACCCGAACTGTGAGACAAATATATTTTGAATCTTGTCATTTTCAGCATTATAATATTATTTCATTCTGAATATGTTTCTTCTTTCTGTGTGTGACTTGATTTTAGATATCCTAATAAAATTTGTTAGAATTGTGTCCTTGGAATTTTTGTATCAAGAATCTGGCTAGGTATCTATTTCATACCCAGATATGTTACAGCCACATGCCAGGCTGCATTAAGCAATAACACAACTCTCATGACTGCATCTTCCCCTAGTAATTCCAGCAATAGTTCTCCATTCTGTCTTGTTAAAATGATTTCACCTTCTCAATAGTGACTATAGAGACCATATGCAATCCTTCGATTTTTCTTAGTAATTCGTGATAGCCTCCAAAAAGAAATGGGAGATGGGTGGCAGGAAATAAAAGGCCATAAATAGGTTGATGCTAAAGATTATGCTATTTTTAAGAAGCTTATAAAGGAGAAAATGTGAAACATGTTTCCTTATGAAATGCAATTTTTTTCATAATAAGTGGTTTACACATATGCTTACACATACTCACAGGCTGGGAATCAAAATGAGAAAATGATTGATAACTAAAATGATAAAATAGTTATACAGAAAAAGCATAATTTTTAAAATGTTTTCGATTTTATGGTATTGTTTCTAATACGTAAATTTGAAACATGATTCAAGACTGTCTCTTTTGTTGTTCTTTGCTGGTCAAAGATGCTAAAACATCCTGTCACTGCACATAGAAAAAATATATTACCTTCAAAATAATCTCAATTAGTAATGAATGGTAAATACTGACAGATTGAACAGATAAATTAGTAAAATAATTTAGATAATTGTGTTCTTATATTGTATTTGAAGAAAAACTTCCATGGGTTTATGATGCACCAAAAAATAAACAAGATTTGAGTGATAATTAAAACATATGATTCCATTCAAAAACACTGTTTACTTAGTAGAATGAGGTTAAAAGTTTAATTGCTAATTATGTAAGAAGCCATGTCTTAAGGCTGAGTTAACTGGCACCACATATACATTTTCAAGTATTTTATATTTTTCTTTATCTTTCCTTCTTTCTCTCTTTTTTTTCATTTTCTTTCTTCTTCCCTTTCTTGCTTCGGTCTTCATTCCTTCTTTCCTTTCTTCATCCTTCCCTTTCTTTCTTCCTTCATCCCTTCTTCATTTTTTCTTTTTTCTCTTTCCTTCTATTTTAGTTCCTATTTTAGATTGAGACATATATGATTTTTCTAAAACTTCTATTTCTACTATTCAGCTACTGTTAATAAGACCAACGCTAGATTTTATTCATCGTGGTTCTTTTGCTTCAAATAATAAACACTAAAAATGCTTACGCAAAATGATTCTACAAGCTCACCTATCATAACAAAAGTCTAGAAGGAATCTAGTCCTTACTTAGAAAAATCAAAAGCCAAAAAAATTAAGTGGTGTCAGAATCCCAGTCTGTACTGTATGTACATATAATCCTTACTTCGGTCTCTATCCTTCAAGTTATTTGTTTTTTTCCCCAGAGGTCAGAAATTTTTTGCCCTTTGATTCATATGGTGGATTTTCACTTGTCCTAGATCCCGTATTGACATGGCCAGTCACATAGAAAGTATTCATCTCTCACTTCCTCTGTTACAATTTCTAATCCTGTAAAAAGAACCCTAGTTATTCCAGCATTAGTAATTTATACTTCAATAAAAATGGAATTCAAGGTTTGTGGGGATGTGAAAGAAAAATAGAGACTATAAAGTAGTAATCCACATTTTTAGATCTTCAGAAAAACTGAAAGGAAATATGAGATTCCCTATAATTTAAACATAAAACCCAGCATCTGCTTATGACTAAGCATTTCAGAAAAGATGAAAAAATGTAATCAATTTTCAATATTATTGCAAGCTTGTGTTAATAAAGAAGTAAACATATAAGTAACATTACTATCATGTAAAGTGTAAATTTCATGAGAAAGGTCAACATTGGAGGCACTGCTTAGCCATCTGCACGCTCAGAATACTGACCACACTCACCCAAAACCAGAGATAAGTCAGTCTGCCAAAAAAAAAAAATATACAAAAAAAAAAAAAAAGGAAGATGTCATTCTGGAGATTGGCACAGACTTGATTATGTCCAGAGTTTGAACTACCTATTCTCTTGGCAGTTTTCTAGTTTCCACTATTGTGTTTTCCTCAAGCAGGCTAAATTTTATTTTTCTTAATCCCAACCGAAAAAACTTTCTGCTAACACAAAACTAGATAAAAACGGCATTTGGCAAAGGCCCTGAAGATCAGAATGATCTGATACCATTTTTGGTGTCATACCTTCTTGATAAAAAGTTTTTAAATATTAATGTTTCAAAGTACTAGTGCAATGTAATAGTGATAAATAAAAAAATGAAATACATTTCACAGTAAAAAGAAAATCAGTTTTACTTTAATCTGTTTTCATAGTAAACATTGCAGTATTTTTACAATTATTTAGCCAATAAACTAAAAATAAATATTTATTTGCTTCACCATGCTATAACACATATGCTAAATAGTAAATTACTAACTAATGACCTTTTATTATTTATTTCTTTAGACAGATTGTTGCTCTTGTTTCCCAGGCTGGTGGGCAATGGCGCAATCACAGCTCAAGACAACCTCCGCCTCCCAGGTTCAAGCTATTTTCCTGCCTCGGCCTCCCTAGTAGCTGGGGTTACAGGCATGTGCCACCATGCCCGGCTAATTTTGTATTTCTATGCTGGGCAGGCTGGTCTCAAACTCCCCACCTCAGGTTATCCACCCACCTCGGCCTCCCAAAATGCTGGGATTACAGGCATGAGCCACCGCACCCGGCCACTACTGGCTACTGACCTTTTAAATGGTTGGCTTCATAACATGGAATACACGGGAAGACTATGCCAAAGTGATATTTATCTACTAATATTTAGAAAACTTATAAGCCTTTAATAATTAAATCATCAAAGGTTGAATATAAACTGTACTTTTATAAGAGAAAGTTTCTCTGCCAGTATCAGAGTTTCATTATAGAAACAGAAAGTGTAGGACAATAATTGTGGAGGCTGTTTGAAAATAATTATGGAGGCTGGCTAGGCAAGTTCAAAATCTACAGGGCAGGTCATCAAGACGTGAACACTGGAAGTCTGAGGCATGAGCTGGAGCTTCAGCCCAAAGAAAGGATTTCTTCTTTAGGGAAGCCTCAGTTATGTGTTAGACTTTTTGCTTGACTGAATTAGGCTCACCGAATTATCTAAATAATCTAACTTCTTAATGACAGAAGTAGAAAATGTGATAATAGAAGCAAGAGATTGGAGTGATGCAACCATGAACTAAGAAAGCCAAAACATACCAGAAGTCTCAAAAAGTGTGAAAAGGCAAGGAATAGATTTACTCCTGGAGCCTTCAGAAGAAATCAGCAATCCTGATATTTTAATTTTAGCTCACTAGGACTCATTTCAAACTTCTGGTCTCCAATTATAGAAAATCAAATTTTGTTATTTAGGTCATCAAGTTACGATAATTTGTAATAGTTGTCATAGAAAACTAATATACCTATGTTGTTTGTGTACCTTTTCATAGATTACATATATTATTCTGAATTTTAATTATTTGTATGCTTTCTTAGATGATGAAAGAAAAACAAACTTTCCAATTGTCATTAAAGAGTTGTGAAAATCACCTTCTGAAACTCAGACATTTTTTAAAATAACACTTAGTACCTCCTGAAACTTATGTCTAAATAAATAATTTTAATAGGCATTTATTAAAATAAAAACACATCTACTTTATGTACCTGGAAAATGTCAGGATATATAAAAGAAATAAGATAAAATACCAAGAGAAAAAAAAAGGATTGTGAATTCAGAACTCTGTATCAGGTAAAAATGTGCCTTACAAATGAGGAAGAACGTGAGCCATTTTCAGATAAATAAAAACCAAAGAAGTTTATTAGCACTATACCATCCATACAAGAAATACTAAAGGGAGTTATTCAAGTTTAAGTGAAAGGACACTGGATAGCAATTTGAAGCCATATGAAAGCATAAAGTTATCCAGGGACAATAAATACACTGACAAATAAAAAACAGCACTATTGTAATTTTGGTTTGCAATCATTTGTTATTACACTATTGGCTTTGAAAGGCAAAATCATAAAAATAAAATTATAAATCTATATTAATGGCATACGGTATACAAAAATGTAATTTGTGATATCAGTACCATAAGGATGAGATATAAAGAAGTAGAATTTTGTATGATTTTATATGATATTGCAGTTAAATTAGTATCAACTAGATTGCTATAACTTTAGAATATTATATATAATCACAAATAATAGCCACTAGGAAAATATTTATATAATGTACACAAAAGGAAATAAAAAGGAAATTAAAACTTGTTATTACAAAAAAAATAGGCAGTACAGAAGGAAGTGAGGGATAACAAAAAGCTGTAAAATACATAAATAACAAAATGGCAGTAGTAAGTTAAACATTGTACAAGTAAATGAATTAAAATTATATTTAAAAATGTTTCAAAAGAATTAGTTAAAAAAAACAGGATTCAATTATTTGATGCCTACAAGAGACTCACTTTAGATCCAAGGACATGCATGGTAAAGTTAAAGGATGAAAAATAAATTCCATGAAAATAATAACCAAAAGAAAACAAGTGTAAAGAAACCACAACACAGAGGATGATAGAGGCTTCCAGGATGGCCTCTTCATGGTTATTGGAGGCTCAAATTTTTTTTGCATTCTTAAAATATAATCTGAAACAGCCAAAGTTGATGTTTGAGATTGAGGAGGATTTTTAGATTGATTGTACCAGATAAACTGAAAATATAGAAATTGTAGTAATAGCATGGCCAGCTTCTTAACTACTAGGGAAACAAGGGAACATTTCAAAACTTAAAAGAATCCACTCTGGGATATAAGGGATTGAAAATACTTTCACGACTGAGAAGTTTCATTGATGGGAATGCATATTGGAAACATGAATCTATCACATTGATGAAGCCTGGATTACAAACATAAGAAACATTTAATCCTTCTGATCAGAAGAAAATCCAGAGGATTTGATATATGAGTAAGAAAGTCACAGTCCACAGAGAAAAGTTATAAAGTCTTTCAGATTTAAAGAGGTACCTATTTTGTTGAAATACGTGTTTTGAAAAAGTGAAATATATCATATAGAAAAATGATTTCTTTTAAACTTCAGGTAATGCAGTAATTTATGTGATTTAGAGAAGCACTTAACTCAAGTCTTTGATAGTATTACAAAATAAATATTAGTTATGTAGAATATTCCTAAGGAGTACAAGAATAACAAAAAATACAATACAGCATTCACAAAAATGCTGTATTACTTGCATTAGGTTTTACTTATTTCTTCATTATATATAAACATGTTTGATTTTCATATAGTTCTGATAAAACAATAAAATAATTATAATTGTATCATATTAGCTGATAAGATTAGTTGTGTTTTAAAGCTAAAATAATAATTCTTTATACTTTGAATCAATAATCTTCCATCAGCGGAGTAAATTTGTCTCTGCTCACTTCTGTTTTTCAAGTTATTTTTGCCTACATTAGTGAAATTCCAATATGTCTTAATAAAAACTGAATATTGCTGTTTAAATTTTAAGTGATCCAAATTATGTGAACCCCAGGCAATTACATACTATAAATTTGAAATAATAAATTCTCAGTTTGTTCTATATTCAAATATTATTAGATACTACCCTTAATGCTAATAATTGGCATACAAAATTTATAATTTCACTTTGTAAAAGGAAAGGTAACAGAAATAATTAGGTATTTTTGGTATGCTCCACATGATTTATCTATATATAATTGACCCTCGAACATTGTGGGGCTTAGGGTTGCTGACACTCTGTGAGTCAAAAATTCACGTATAACTTTTTACTCCCTCAAAACTTATTATTAATACTTTACTGGTGACCAGAAGTCTTACAAATAAAACAATCAATTAATGTATTTTGTATGTTATATGTACTATATAAAGTAAACTAGAGAAAAAAATATTAAGAAACTCTTGAGGAAGAGCAAATATAATATCTATTCATCAAATGGAAGTGGGTCATCATAGATGTCTTCATTCTCATCATCTTCACATTAAGTAGGCTAAGTTGGTCTTTCTGTCCTAGGGTGGCAGAGAATAAAGAGGTGGAAGAGAAGGCAAGAGAAGGATAAGTACACTTAGCATAACTTTATGGAAATACATGATAATTTTCATCTAAATTTTTACTTTTCAATTTCTCTGAAAATGTCTCCATTCTGTACCAATCCTTCTTCATTGTTTGCTTTACTTTTAGTACCTATGTCATAGAAGGGTTCTTATCATAAAAAACGTTAAAACGAGTCCTCAATAATTGGGACCATTCTACAAGATTAACCTAGTGTCAATGTGTTTTCTGGTACTGCTTCTTCAATGTATTCTTTCACATCATCTGGCATTGGTTAAGAAGTACCCATTTCCATCAGGTGTTCTATTGTTAATTCCTTTGGTGAAGTATCTGTCACCCCTTTCGAAAATTATCAAATTGGGCCAGGCACGGTGGCTCATGCCTGTAATCCCAGAACTTTGGGATGCCGAGGCGAGTGGATCACCTGAGGTCAAGAGCTCAAGACCAGACTGACCATATGGAGAAACCTTGTCTCTACTAAAAATACAAAATTAGCAGGGCATAGTGCACATGCCTGTAATCCCAGGTACTGGGGAGGTTGAGGCAGGAGAATAGCTTGAACCCAGGAGGCGGAGGTTGCAATGAGCCAAGATCGAGCCACTGCATTCCAGCCTGGGCGACAAGAGCATAACTCTGTCTAAAAAAAAAAGTTCTTCATCTTTAGATCTTTCACCTTCCTTTTGCTTTGTCATATAATGACTTTACCTTTTCTCAACTCACAGTAGAGTCTCCATGTATGCCTTTTTTTATAGCAATCTTGCACTCCCATGAAAAACTCCATTTTTAATATAAGATAAAATGTTATTTCACATAAATTACAAGTTTTTTACACCTGCTGGTGTAGCTGTAGCAATAGCATCACTAATTTTCGGTTCTTTTTTTACAAGGTCCTTGTGCTGGAAACATTTATCTTGAAATGGCAGCAATCATAGCTGAAGGCCTCAATCTATGGTACATATCAAGCAATTACACTTTTTCTTCCAATGTCATGACCTTTTTTTTGCTTCTTGGGAGCACTTCCAGCAGCTGTAGTGGAGGCGTCAGTGGGTCCCAAGGTGCTACTCAAGGTTCATGACATTTCACTAAACGGGATATAAAAAAAACCTTGGGAACTGCAAGAGATCACTTTTTACTATGTTACACAATTTACTGGAAAGATGAACTGCTCAGTTGGGAAGGATGATCATCTCAGGGTGTTTTAAGTGGATATTTGCAACACCTCACCTCACCACAATACCACCTGGAGGTGACTATAAAATTATTACAATAGTACAGTATATAGTATAGTTAGTTTCATGTAGTTACAATGTAATACTGCATCTTTATTTTTTCCTGTTTTTTAAATATTTGTAGGCTATGTGGTTCATTTGTTTTTTTCAAATTCTTGCAAATCTCCAAAACATTTTTCAATATAATTATATTTATAAATATACATGAATCCACATAGTTTAAACCCGTGTCATTCAAGGGTCAAGTATATGTAGAGTTGAGCCAATTTCGTGTGTGTGTGTGTGTGTATAGTTGATCCCTGAACAACATGGTTGCTATATATATACATAAAATAAATCTATGTTGTTAAGTGTGTGTGTGTGTGTGTGTGTGTGTGTGTGGTGTATGTGTGTGTATATATGTACACATACATAGTTGCCTTTAACATTATTCGTAGAAAATTGAAAATGTCTATTAAAAGTTGTTTCTTCTTTCAAGGCCTAATGTTCTTTATTTAAAAAGGCACTGAATAATTAAAATGTATTTTATTTTGTAAGCTTTTTAAGAGCTAAACATTTTGAGTATCCTTTAGTTACCAAACGGTAGTGACTAAACTTTAGTTATAAATTAGTTTGTTCATTTAGCTCTTAGAATATTTGTCACTTATACTGAATTTCTCCACTTCTATAAAATCTAAAAGACAGAAAAACAAACTAAATAGCTTTCAGAAAAGAGGAAAAGAGAACCTTCCCTAACTTGTTTTATGAGACCTGCGTATGTCTAGTAGCAATATCTGACAATCACATTACAATAAAAGTAAATTATGTTGTAATATCTCTCATAAAACTAGATAAATTTATAACACAGTATTAGCTAAGTGAATCCAAAAATATATGAAAAATAATAATGCATTCCTGAACTAGAATGATTCATCTCAGGAATGCAAAGTTAGTTCAACATCAAAAATGAATTGTAAGTTTCTACATTAAGAATATAACAAAGAAATAATGTGAGATTACATCAAAAGATACAGAAAACAATGCACTTTGCAAAATTTCAACACTGATTCATAAGAATTTTTTTTCTCTAAAAATCAAAATGCATCTATTACAACCTGATAAAGACACCTAAGAAAACCTTACCACTTCAAATTAATTCATGGTTCAAATATACTTACTATAAATCTATTGCTCTCTTTATTTCATTTAATATGTGGCCCCTCTATTTAACATATCTAAAGTTTTGGAGCTGTGTCCTACATATTGTATGTGCTATATAGTTATGTGCTTTTAGTATTTACCCCGAGGTACATTTCTCATTTATCTTGTATTTCATGCAGTTTTATTATGTACTGAAACATATTTTTCAGTATAGTCACCTCTCCTAGTGATACAAGTGTTGAAATAAGTCCCAACAAAGACATTCTATGCCTTCGTCAATTAATCTCATTTCTGGATCTTATTATTACGGTCAAATTAATAGTGTGTATTAGTGTTCTATTGCTCCATTTTCTTCCTTGCTTTAATTATATTGCAAAGAACTCATCTGGTAAAGGAAACCCACAGAATAATTTTCCTTCTGATTAATCAAAATCAACAGATTACAACTTCATTTACATTTGCAAAAATCCTTTTACCCTTACTAGATAACATAATCCAATCATGAGCCTTACATCCATAATATTCACATGCCCCACCCAGATTCAAGGCGATTATAAAAGGCATATGCACAGGAAGGTGTGGTGATCCTGGACAGCCCATATTAGCATTCTGCCTGTTGTCTACTAGAAAGTCTAACTAAGCTGTGACCACAAGGTCAGGCTACTCTTAATTCTACTCCAAGTCTCAGGTGTTATACTTCAGCAACCTGTACTCTCCTTTAATCCACCAATCTTTAATATGTGGCCAATACATGTTATGGATCGTGGCTGGGGGTAGGAACTTTTGTTGTTTTTGTCAGTTTAAAAGGGAAAGTTTTCTTTTCTCTCTCAGTAGAGTACCAGTGACTGACAAAAATTATACTTAATAAATATACTAAATAGTAAACTGATTATTTTAAATTCCTAATGAATTATGTCTTCATTTGTACTAAAATAGTAATATTTTTCCAATTTTTAAAACTGATTTTTGCCCTCCAATGCTCCAAGCCCAATGGCTCATGCTCTTATCATTTTACTATACTTGGATGGCAAAGTATATTTGCATTCAACTACTCTATCTGTGATGTCAGTTAACCCAAAAGTATTAGACATATCTCCCGGTTAAACTTAGACATTACAATGTGACTTGCTTTATCTAATGGGATGAGGATGGAACTGGCATACGTTATTTTCAGATTAAAGATTTAAAATATAGAGAGAGTTTTATGACATTCTCTTTTCCTTGCATCTTAAAATATAGAAGAATATATTGAAATGAAGCACTGTTTATTATTGCAACAAGTACATATAAGATTAGTAACAAATACTTTTTCTTGAAAAACACTGAGATTTGGGGACCTATTTGTTGTATTAGCATACTATAGCTCTTTTCAGCTCTTCTGCCTAGTTATTAGGCTATTTTACCTATCATTTTTGTTATATTTGTGTTTAAATGTGTGATGTATGCAAACACACTTAAATTGCTTTCCTCTCTTAATAAGTTACTGATGAGGGAGCAGAGTGTGGGGATATGTTTTAAATGGCCATGATGTTTAGTTGTGTTTAATTGTTTACTTCATGCAAGTCCATAAATTACATGGTAATTCTACTAAATAAAACAGTTCTCTCAAAAATTTGCCTTGCCCTAAATCTCCTCCTCCTCTTGAATAGGTTTTGATGTATATTGTGTATGTATGTGTGAGAGCGAGAGAGAGAAAGAAGGGAGGGCGTCAACAGAGAGATTTTGTTGTGAAATCCACGTGCACTCTTCCATCATTTCTTGTTCTCAAATAGGGCATACTTCATTTGCTCTGACCTCAGCCCTTCCATCTCAACTACAATTCATTTTGGTCATGTCAAGAAGTTCCTTCTGGCTTGTCTAGCTCCTGAGGATAGACTAGCTTTAACACAGGCACATCAATCTGCATCTTTACCAGGTTCGGCCATGGTACTTAACAGATCCATAAACAAGCTTGCACTGCACAATAAATTCTTCTCATGTCCTTTGTGGTAAGACAGAATCCAGTCATTGTGAAGGACAGCAGCTTCATGCTCTTTTTGTCTATTGCTCTCTCATAACTGTTCACTCTTATCAAGGATAAGTCAATGATTTTATTCTTAAACATTGAAAATAGGATAGTATGTAGCATTTACGCTATGATACTTTATGAAATCATAGTAACATTTTGCTCTTTTTGTTCTCACATTTAGATTATGTCAAAAATGAATGGAATTGGCATGGAGGGGAATTTTTAACCAGCCTGTAGATTTTTTTTAATGTTTGTAAAATATGCAACAAAACCCAGATGATTTTGTAATTTTGAAATAGCATACCTGGCAAGCTCTGATGGACAAAGGTTTCAGATTTTCCATGCCATTCTTCTAAAATGAAACATCAGTTTTATATCGTCTTAACATTGCTCCTATCCACTGTTAATCAATCTTTCATTACATATCCCATCAGTGTAACAGAAAGTGAAGTAAAACATGTGCTTGTACTTACAGAGTCTAAAATATGATTTTAAAACTGTTAAGTTTGACTCCAGTGTAAACCTCTTGAGTATGAGTTGTCAAAGAAAATTTGTTTAAAAATTGTTTAAAAGACACAGATTACACTTATTTTCTATCTATAGTATTTTGACAGTGATTTTAAGTGGCTGATAGTTTAAATTTTCAATTTACAAAATGAAATAGATTCTACATTTATTTCAAATGCAGTGCTATTCATAAAGCATAATCACTAATAGAGTATAATTTGCTTATAATCCTGCCTTTAAAACAGTATTTGTTACTCAAACTATTTCATAAGCATTTATTGAGAGCCAAATTATTACAGGTTTTAATCTACTTTAAATGTGACAAGAATCATCACTTCCCTTCAAGAAGCTGGTAATTGAGACTTGACTGTGTGTTTGGAGGCAAAGGAACTGAGCCATAGACTTGTTAGTGCCCAATAATAATACTCTAAAGTAAAATAATAAAATATTCTATGTAAATAAAATGGAAAAACAAGATTAACTCATTAGATGCTTGGGCTGCTGTAAGAAAATACCTTACCACTGTAAGGGTGACTTAAGAAACAGAAATTTATTTTCTCACAGTTCAGGATGATGGAAATCTAAGATCAAGGAGTCATCAGTGTTGATTTTTCCTGAGGCCTTTCTCGTGGACTTGCAGATGACCACCTGCTCAGTGCACCTTCACATGGCCTTTTCTTCACATGTATAGCCCTGATATTGCTTTCTTTTTTTAAAGGGACACCAGTATTATTGCATTACAGCACCATTCTTAAGACGTCTCTTAACCTTAATTCTCTATTTAAAGGCCTTATCTCCAAATCACACATATTGGGGGTTAGGGATTCAACATACAAATTTGGGGGGAAACATAATTTAGTCCATAATAATATATTTTAAATTAATGGACCAGAAAAAGATAGTCATAAACTTGGAAACTTAGGCAGTGGTAAAGCATATAGAATGAGAAAGATGACTAGGAATGTATCAATAGTATTATTTTACACACTTTAGTTATCTTTTTTTTGTTTGTTTAAACAAGGTGTATGTGTGTGAATATTTGCATGGTTTGCATTCTTTTTTGATCAGAAGCAGAAATTGAATTTTTATCCATAGATTTTTCTCAGTTCATGTAGCATCAAGTTTGCTTTCAGATTGCTATTTTCTTATTAGTGGTGGGTACAAATTTAACCATCTATTAAATTCGCCTATTATTTCACTCAAGATGATAAAATCAGCATTTGTTGATATCTTAATTTTAGAATTCTTAATTTTATATTTATGATAAATACTCCATTTAATGAATTTATTAAATCATTTTCCATGTATTGTTATCAGAAACATTTTATATAATATATATATTGCTTGCTTTATTTGTTCACCTGATTTGTATAAATGTGTCAATGCAATTAAACTATGTAAATGATGTTGAAGCAAGCAGTCGGTAAGAGATATTGAATCAAGCAATTTGTTATCCATAATGAAAAAAAGGAACTTGAAACTTATTTTACAGCATTCAATGAAATTGACACAACCATGGAAAGAAAAAAAATCTAAAGTCTTGAAAGGAAAACACAGAAAATTATCTAAGTGATGTCACAATAGGAAAAGATCTTTAATCTAGAAGTCAAAAGCACTAAAGCATTCCAAAAAAAGAAAAATAACAAATTGGCTTTTATTCTATCTAGGATTTTCTATCCATCCAGATGCATCATATAGAAAGTGAAAACATTGAGAAATAGTAGAATAAAAAATTATTTGCAATATATAAATTTTTGAAGAACTCATATCCAAATATACTGCATATAAAAAGAAAAGTAATAATAATAACAGTGAGAAAGAGCATTTGCAAAGAGCTTTCAGGAAAAGGGGTATTTTATTAGTTAATAAGTATAATAAAGGAAGTCAACTTCACTATTCATGGGGAAATTATACATTAAAAATACAAAAGAATGTATTGTCATACTACAGCCACTTGAGTAACTAATTTAGGTTGCAAATACCAAATGTGGGTAATGCAGGAGCAACCCAAACCCTCATGTACTACTGGTAGAGATATGAAACCGTTTTGGACAAATGGCCATTTCTCAGCGTATATGTAAGAGAAGCGAGTACACACAAAGCCAAGAATATTCACCACAGATTTAGTTATAACAGTCAAAATCTTGAACAAATCAATTGCTTAATAAATAGAGGATGAATAAATTGGAATAAATATTATGATGGAATATTACAGAACAATACAAAAGAATAAACTCCTGGACATTTAACATGAATAAACCTCACAAACATAATTATTGAATGAACTATGCCCAAGACAAAAAATAAAGTATGCACTATGTCATTTCAGGTATAGAAAATTCTAGTATAGTCAAAGCTGATAGATAATGAGATAATTCAGGATAGTAGTTACCTCTAGGGGGCAAGAAAGTCTCTTATGGATGCTGGAATTGTTCTACCTCTTGATTTGGGTATACATGGGGCAAACAACATGTAAACATTATCATGCCATACATGTATGTTTAGTTCTTTTCATTCACTTTGCTACATGTATCTTTACCCTTGATTTTAAAAAGAAAGTAAATACTCACACATGTGGCAAATATATCTCAGTCAACTGTTTTTAATTGAGACTCATGACTTTCTAAAAATGTATTATTCACAAAGAGGGCTTAGCTCACCTTCACCAATATGAGAAAAAAAAGTAATTAGGTAATTATTCTTGTCCCTAACCACTAGACATAAAAAAAGACAGATTTGGTGTGTTGTTAATTATTTATTTAAAGATAATCTTATGCAGCAGAAAAAGTATCATTTGTAGTCTCCTAGAGAATGTTACTACACAAATGCGGGCCAAAAGGTACACAAGCATGTCAACAATAATTACCAAGTAAACAAAATAATACGTCTAAAAAGATATTTAAACAGGAACGAGTACCCAGATGATCTAGAACCTTTAGTAATTTTTAAGCAAATCTAGTTTATTATCAGAAAATAACCTGCTAGGGAGGCAGTAGTAGTTTTAAACATTTCTGCTTCAGGTTTTAAGATTATCAATCATTAATATAGGGGCTTCTCAGAGAGTTTTTGTTCTTTGTGAGATTCCTATTTCTTATATAGTGAGTACTGTATTATAATTAAAAACAAATAAACAACCTTTAATGTGGAAATTAAAATAGCACATAGTGGACATGGTTGTAAAATTTGTCTTCTACTTAGTCATCAGGCATGCTTCCCTACTAAAGGATCCAGATTTCTCCGAATTTGCAGGTTTCATCAAATAAACTCTTCCCTATGATGCAAAACTTCCAGGGTGTTATTACTAACTATCCTATCCTTCCAAAACTCCAAAATCAATATAATAGTCTCCATATATTTTTGTCACGGTCTCATCCAATCTCAAAGGAACCTAAAGTATAATTATTCACTTATAAACTTGTTAAAATAAGGAAACTGAGGCTCACAGAAATAAAAGTCATATTCAAGATTATACAGTTAATAGGAAGTAGAGGCAAGACTTTCTGTATACATTTAAGGGGTACAAGTACAATTTTGTCACATGGATCTGTTGGGTAGTAGTGAAGTATGGGCTTTTAGTGTAACCATCACTTGAATAATGTACACTGTATCTATGAATTAATTTTATATCCCTCTGCCCCCTCCCACTTCCCCACGCTTCTGAGCCTCCAATGTCTATTATTTCAAGCTCTGTGTCAATGTGTACACAGTATTTAGCTTCCACTTATAAGTGAGAGAATGCCGTATTTGACTTTCTGTTTCTGAGTTGCTTCACTTAAGATAATGGCATCCAGTTCCAACATGTTGCTGGCAAGACATTAAGAGGTTTAGGTTATATATTCAGAAACTACATTTTATGGCAATTAGAAAACATTATTATTAAATTTTCTCCACAATCCTTATGAAATTTTAAAATATGACCTTAAATACAAATTTTAAATATCAATCTGTGTATTGGCTTTCACCCTGAAGAGTAAAATAATTGATTTAGGGTCAAAAGTCACAGATGGGATTAGACTGAGACTTTTCACTTGAATTTTTAAGTTACTGTCTCATTTATTGTGGTCATTTACCATGAAAGATATTAAATTTATTCTTGAAGTACCAACGATAACTCCTGGAAGATGCTGTTATAATTTAAGCCAGCATTTTAATATTCATAAATGGAATAAGTGATACTTTATATGTAGCAAGAGAGGAAAGGCACCTTCACTGTGAAGGACCTTACATATTGTCTCAAAATACATTATTTAAGAGACAAAACATAAATCATTCAGAGAACAGCTAATGAAACTTACCAATCCATACTCTTTTGGTGCACTTGACTTAACCACATTAAGAGTGATTCTGAGAGTCAGAGAATTTAATATCTAATGCATCAATTAATTAAAAAGCATAGTCTAATGATGACAAGTAAGGATATAAAAAGGAGAAATGCAGTGTTATTTTTGAGTACAGTGATACAGTTAAGAAAAAAAAAGCACAAATAAAAAGAATTATAGATATTTTGCCATTCCATAATCATGAAATTGTGGTAAGTACCTAAGTGTGACTTTACAAAATCTTTTACAAAGTTATTGATACCAATAAAATAATCAATAATAATGTTTAGCATTATGTCTATATCAAATAAAACACAACATTCTGCATTTAAAATTATAGTTAATTATTAACATATGAACTATTTTCCATGTTTTTATGTTTTATTATCTCAACATGAAATAACCATTTAACATATAATGGGAAACAACATAGGTTTTTGAGACAAGAAAAATATCTAAGACAGATGGACATTTAAATCACTAAGGCCTTAGTGATAAAACATTTGTTAATTTTACTTTATTGAAATATTTTTTCTCAGAAAGATAAAACATTAAATTAAGAAAATAATTATTTTAATTGAACTTGGCAGCCAGAGTATCCATGCACCTGGATCAGCAGCCTAAGCTGCACAGTCGTTCCTGTGAAGAGATTATGGTAGAGCAATGCCCTCTTTACTTCACACTCAGGCAGATATCTAGGCATCCTGAGCACCCACTTGTCTGAATCAGCAGCCTGAGCTGCCCCACTGTTCCTATGCTGAGACAGTGGTACAGCAGGGCTTTGTGTACTCCATGCCCAGGCAGATTTCCATGCACCTGAAATGCCTTCTGTACTGGATTTGAAGTTTAGGGCACCCCTCTGCCCAGACAGAGAACTTGAGGCCCTGGAAGTTTCCCAGCTCCATGCCTAGAAATACGATTTGACCCAGCAATCTCATTACTGGGTATATATGCAAAGGATTATAAATCATTCTATTATAAAAACACATGAACACGTCTGTTTATTGCAGCACCCTTCACAATAGCAAAGACTTGGAACCAACCCAAATACCCATCAATGATAGACTGGATAAAGAAAAGGTGGCGCATATACACCATGGAATACTATGTAGCCATAAAAAAAGATGAGTTCATGTCCTTTGCAGGGTCATGAATGAAGCTGGAAACCATCATTCTCAGCAAACTAACACAGGAACAGAAAACCAAACACTACATGTTCTCACTCATAAATGGGAGTTGAACAATGAGAACACATGGACACAGGGAGGGGAACATCACACTGGGGCCTGTCAGGGACTTGGGGGCCTGGGGAGGGTTAGCATTAGGAGAAATACCTAGTGTAGATGATGGGGTGATGGATGCAGCAAACCACCATGGCTCTTGTATAACTATGTAACAAACCTGCACGTTTTGCACATGTACCCCAGAACTTAAAGCATAAAGAAAAGTATACACCATAGAATACTATGCAGACTTAAAAAGAAAGGAATTATGTGCTTTGCAGCACATGAATGCAGCTGGAGGCTATTATCCTAAGCAAATTAATGCAGGAACAACAAAAAAAAAATACTGTGTGTCCTCACTTACAAGTGGAAACTAAATATTGTGTACTCATGGACCTAAACATGGGAACAATAGGCACTGGGGACTGCTAGGTGGGGTAAGGAACGAGAGAGGGAAGCTTGGGTTGAAAAACTAACTCTTGGGTATTATACTCACTATTTGGGTGACTGGATTATTCTTGTTCCCAGTCTCATGATCACCCAATATACCCATGTAACAAACCTGCACATGTACCTCTGAATCTAAGATAAAAGTTGAAACTATTGAAAAAGAAAATTGAATTTAACCATATATATTAAACATAAGTCAAGTGAATAAATACATATATTATGGGTATGTACTGAATGTATTAATATATTTAATCATTTATATTGTATTGCAAGTAAGAATATGATTAATCAATTAAATATGTGTTCTTGTTAGCTGTCTGAATGGATGTTTGAAAACTACTATCTGGGTTTAGTAAAATTATTTTCTTAAGGAGAGTTATGTTTTTATATCTTATTTTTTCACATTATTTGTAGTTTGCCTCCAATTATTTTACATCTATGGCATCTGTTTTGACAAATACTGGGAACAAGTCAAGACTGAAAATACTGTACTTTTATTGCACACTTGCATTTACCTTATCCATTATTTATTAATTCTATGTGATGAAGTCTATTGAAGTGACCTGGCCAGGCCCAAATATTCACCAACTTACATGGGGATAGATATCATTCCAGTACTACTGATTGGAGCTTTTATATCCAAACTCTTCTTATCTGTCTTTCTCTCTTTCCTTTGCACACAGATACTACATAAACTCGTTCCTTTCTCTTCCACAAATGTAACTAAAACACATATGAACAAAATTTTGGCCAGTAAACCTAGCTGTGCCTTCTTACATTAAAAAAAAAGTCATGGCGGGGCGCGGTGGCTCACGCCTGCAATCTCAGCACTTTGGGAGGCCAAGGCAGGCGGATCACGACATCAAGAGATTGAGACCACCCTGGCCAACATGGTGAAACTCCGTCTCTACTGAAAATACAAAAATTAGCTGGGCATGGTGGCATGCACCTGTAGTCCCAGCTACTTGGGAGGCTGAGGCAGAATTGCTTGAACCCGGGATGTGGAGGCTGCAGTGAGCTGAGATTGCACGGCTGCACTCCAGCCTGGTGCCTGGCGACAGAGCAAGACTCTGTCTCAAAAAAGAAAAAAAAAAAAAGTCATAATATGAGCATTTTATTGCTATGCCATTGCTCTTTCATAGGTTTAATTTTCATTAATTATCATTTTTATAGAGCAAATCTTAAAACAAAAATAATTGACATCAAAAATTTAAAAAATATATAAGAATTATCCCTAAATGAATTTGCTGAGTTTATTGCTATCTAGCTTTTCTTTATAATATTGGCTATGTAATCCTCTGCTAGACTCATAATTTGTATTTACTTACATTAAAATTTTATTTATTTTCTATTTACTCTCAGTAGATGTGTGAGTTCAATAAGGTCAGGAATCCTGTCTGACTTTTTTTTTTTTTTGAGACAGAGTCTTACTCTGTTGCCCAGGCTACAGCACAGTGGCACAATCTCAGTTAACTGCAACCTCCACCCCCCAGGCTCAATCAATTCTCTTGCCTCAACCTCCTGAGTAGCTGGGAATATACGTACCCATCACTGTGCCCAGCTAATTTTTGTATTTTTAGTAGAGATGGGATTTGGCCAGGCTGATCTCGAACTCCTGACCTCAGGTGATCCACCCAACTTGGCTTCCCAAAACGCTGGGATTACAAACTTTAGCCACTACACCTGGCCCTGTCTGACTTTTTAACAACCTTAACTCCATTATTTGTAAAAATGCCTGACAAATGGTAGGCATTTAATAAAGCATTGACCAGATAATAAGGTATAGTTAATAATTATTTGTGGAATGAAGAAATAAGTAAATAAACAAATGAATTTAAAAATTAGTAGTGGAAATTTAATTCAAATATAACTTTTAGAATCTAAGTCATCCTCATTTGAAAATTATGATTAAGGTTCATAACTTACGTATTAGAAAAATCTATGTTGTATGTTCTGCCATTACAAATCTTATTTCAGATATTGTGAAAATGAATCCGTATTATTTACGTATTCTTAAACTTGACAAAATTTAAGAGTTTGGTGTGTTTTACTCTAATTTAAAATATGAGTGTTATTGAAAATGACCAATAATCTTTATTAAAGTAAATTTAGTTAGAAGGTTTCTGTTGTGTCACTGTTTATGATTGTTAACAATGATTGTAAGTAAAATCTTGAAAATTAACTGAATTGAATTTAAAAATAAGTATTAAAAGTGAATTTCTGCATTTTAAATTATGTAGTAACTTCCTAATGTTAACTGAAGTTATTGGATTGTAAATGCTATTGATAGGAATATCTTAATTCCAGCCACAAAATTTTAAAATTTATCCAGAAATGTGAAACAAAAATAGATTTCAAATGGTCTTTTCAAATAAAAGAAACAATAGACAAATACAATAATTATTATAACTATATATCCTCTTAAAATACATTTTATTAATACCCTAGCACAAACTATTTGACATCACTGTAATATATTTATAGTAAAATACTGTTTGTTTTACATTTTCAAAATTTATATGTAGCATCATTTCTTTGTTCATTTAATCTTTAACCATCAGAAAGTTATTAAATTAGCTGCTAGAGTAAAATTTTAGAAATGCTAACACTTTAAAAGAAGATAATTTTGTTGTAGTTGCAAAACTATTCTCTTTAATGCATCATTTTAAGTTTTGGCATGTCAATCTGTTACAAGAATCTTTTGTTAATTGGGTTCATCTCTTTAAATTCAATTTGTCTCCATCTAAGAGCTACTTTTCTTGAAATATAACATAATTTACCTGGATACAGACATAAATCCTGGTAATATTTCATCTCCCACTTAAATATTTGCTAGATGAAATTAAATTTTCTCTTATTACTTAGGAAAAAAGCATTATAAATGAATTTCATGTTGAGTTTGTAAAGAAAAAGATACATAATAAAGTGCCAAATACAATATATTTGTTTCCCTTCATATTTTAAAAATTTAGTTACTCCATTAAGTTGCTCAAAATCACATGGTTCACTTTGGTTCTAGTTTTCACTTTTGAAGATGCAGAGCAATAACTAAGTACCCACAAGAAGAAACAGAACTATCAAAAGCATTTGCTGCTAAAACATTGCTCAATTTGTGGAGAATAATGAAGGAGAAAATTGTTGTTTGAATTATAAATTAATTTCTGCCATATGCTTTTGAAAAGCAGGTACATATTTTATGTCAAATAAAAATTATGCAAGATACCAATCCTCAAATATCTGGAATTCAAAAGACTATGGCTGATAGATATAAGCTACAATAAACATGTTAAAATAAAATAAACAGAATAATAAATTGGCATAAATATTAAGAAAAAAATTGAAAAAATATTTTAGAGAATTCTATGGTTATAAAAGATCTTTGGAAATATGAAATTGAGCAGATTTATTAAAATAAAAAAAAAGGAGTCAGCCTCAGGGAGATCTGGTGGCACAATATTTTATTAGAAAGAAGGGGAAGGCACAGATTTAAAGTAGAATGATAAAACCATCGCCAAAAGGCAAAGTGAAAGTGTAGACACAGAAGTAAACCAGATTGAATTCTGTCTTGTAAGCAATGTTAGAAATTTGTTCTGTATAGGGATTCTAATTTTTTTTTTCTTTTTTTGTTATTTTTTATTTTTATTTTTTTTTTTGAGACAGAGTCTCCCTCTGCCACCAGGCACCAGGCTGGAGCGCAGTAGCGCGATCTCGGCTCACTGCAACCTACGCCTCCTAGGTTCAAGCAATCTCCTGCCTCAACCTCCTGAGTAGCTGAGACTACAGGCGCGTGCCACCATGCCCAGCCAATTTTTGTATTTTTTTTAGTAGAGACGGGGTTTCACCATGTTGGCCAGAATAGTCTCAATCTCTTGACCTCGTGATCCACCTGCCTTGACCTCCCAAAGTGCTGGGATTACAAGCATGAGCCACTACACCCAGCCTGGATTCGAATTTTAATGGGAATTTATTGCAGTATTTAAGTAGATGATAAGTAATGCATATATTTAAAATACAAAGGCATCCTCAATAAAAAATTTAAAAACTGTTAGAGGAATAAAAGTTGCACATGGATATCTGGCAGATTATTTTATGGTCATTATAGATTATACCAACTTGAAGAACATTGAAAGTGTAGATGTTCTTTCTTCATGGATGATCTACATATGGTATTTAATTAATTATGATTTTTATGTCTTGGGTGGTGTTCTTAGAAGGTCATCCAATTTTTGGGTGGTGACTGATAATGGTTTGGCTTTGTGTCCCCATCCAAATCTCACGTTGAATTGTAATCTCCATTGTTGGGGTGAGAGTTGATGGATCATGGAGGGATATTTCTCTTGTTCTTGTGATAGCGTGTAAGTTCTCACAAGATCTGATTGTTTCAAAGTATATAGCACTCCCCCTTTTAGTTTCTTTCCCCTGCTCTGGCCAAGGAAAGATGGTTCCTGCTTCCCATTCACTTTCTGTCATGATTGTAAGTTTGCTGAGGTCTCCCCAGTCATGCTTCCTGTACAGCTTGTGGAACTGTGAGTCAATTAAGCTTCTTTTCTTCATTAATTACTCAGTTTCTCAGGTACATCTTTACAGCAGTGTGGGAATATAACAATATAGTGACCTTGAATTGCCACACAAAATCTCATTCTAGTAAGTGCATTTAAATATTATACTCATAATAATTGTGAAAAAAAACCCACATCTAACTCCATGACCCACTAACATCTCTAGAAAAAAACAAAACTGTCTGAGTTCAAAGCTGCTTTCCAGACAATTAAAAAGCCACCATGAAGCATAATAGTTTTTTATCTAGGATTTCCTCAGAGAGAGATGACATATAGTAAGTAGTTCCAAATGACACAAACCTAACTAGAAAAATAGAAGGAAGAATTTGACAACACATCACATCTCAGATGAGCCAAGGGACAAACAGTGAACTAGCACTACAGAACGTAATCCCAGAGCTGGAGATAGGTAATAATGAAAAGTAGTCTCAGTGCTAATCTTAAAGAGATTAAAAATGGCTTCCAAGATAGAGAATACATTCTTTATGCCACGTTTGTGTTTATAGTTGATTATGTTAAAATTTAAAAATAGCAGAAGAAGAAATACAAGTGTAAATGAGAAAGACATTTCTTTTTCAGGAAATAGTCTTCCTGATTAAATGTTTGAACTTGTAGTCATTTATGATATATATCATAAGAATGGTACAATTATTTGAAGGTATTAAGTTTTGGAGGAAATATTTAAAATATTTAGTCTTCTATAGGCCCTTGAAAGATTTTTACCTCAATATTATTCATACATTAGTGACATACCAATTCACATAATTGGAAAGAAAAACAGTTAATATATAAATATATAATTATATATGATATATATTATATTAATAAATATTCATAATTTTGAAAAGTGTGTCATCATAATTTTTTAATTTAAATTTTGTGAGTTTATAAATGAGAATATAAATGTCTATGCTATCACCACCTGAACAGTTTTTATTTCTGCCTATGGGTACTTTCAACTGATTTTAGGTCTTGATTAAAAAATAACTGGTGGTTTGGTTTGGTGAAATCAGTAACAGAGAATATACTTTGATGCTTTCATAATTATTTATTTTCTGCTTTGTCACTCTTGCCTGTTAATCCTGCCTGTATCCAACCATAAAACAATTTTCAAGCCCCATTTGAAAGTCATGTCCCCTGTGAATTATTTAAAAATTCTCCAGTTTGTAGAAATTAGTTATTTCCATTACTTTTATAGTAAGTGAATTTAAATAAATGTATCTTCTTTTAAAAAGTGCATTTATACCATTTTATCATGTATTATAATCATCTTTTAGCATGATTTTCCCAGGTCCCACTTTCCTTTCTGCTGCACACTGACCTGAGCAGGTCAAGTATCAAGGTACTTTGTGGTAGATGATAGTTACAGGTTTCCTCTTTCCTAAACACATTACTGGGTGGATGTTAAACATCAAAGTGAGTAACAAAAAAAATTCCACCACGCATACATGTGTTTATCAATAAGGAGATACAAAATCTCATACTATCTATTCTTTAAGCTTCAATTAATTTTATGCTTTCTTTTAATCGCCGTCACACAATCATGTAGAATTTTGTTTCTGACAGAAACAATGTTTTTTTAAGGCAATAAATTAAATTTTATTGTTAACTTTCTGGAGACTCAAGTAACAAAAATCTTCTGAATCTAAACAGTAGGTCAATAGTATCACTTAGAAATGTGTCTTGTTTTGGATCCATCTACATTTTCAAAAATATAGCTATAAGATTACCAAGAAATCAACATATCTTGGCCATCACTTATTAAAACAAGTACAGCTTATTTCTAGGGTAATTTTATTCTAATTAAAAAAATTCTAACATTAATCTAGTAAACCTAGAACTTTTAGCATACAGATTCAACATTAAGAAAGTTTATAATACTAACTGACCCCTTCTTTCTTCCCCTCCAAAACATTCAATATTAATTCATGAATATGTGAATATGGCACTTAAAATTAATGTACTGTAGGATGTTTATTAAAATTTACACATCTATCTACAATTTTTGTTGTGCCTTTGCTAAAATATTTTAAAATAAATTTTAGACAGCATTTTTCTCCAATATCATGTTTAAAATTTCTTCAAAGCAGTGTTATAGATTTTAAGTTATACTAATGTTTCAAAATATGTGCTGCATCTCCCTGTGAGGGAGGTGCGTTCATATTCCGTGAACTCCAGGCTTTGCCATGGGGCTAACATTTAGTTTGACCAATAAAATATAAACAGAAGTGGGATGGGCACTTCCAAGGAAAATCTTTAAAAGTCTTTTTATGGTTTTCCCTTGTCTGTGAAGGCAAAAGTTTCTTTGATTGGGACTATTCTTATGACTTAAGTCCTTTAATTAATATGGGAAACAAATCCACAGTCAACTCACTATGAATTTGTCTCAATAGTAGGAAATAGAACTTTTTGTGCATGTGTGCCACTGAAACTTGGTAGTCTGTAACCAAAACATAAGTTAGCAAAAGCCAACAAATACATGTTGTAATTAAGTTTTGTTATTGTTTTCATCTATATTGTCCTAAAAAAAACTTTTTGCTTAATAAGTGTTTCTTATGACTGAATTTTCTTATTATGTATTGTGTACAAACTGATCATAGAATATTTACATTTACTAATTTTCTCTCTTTTGGTATTTAAGTTAAAATAATTTTTTTCTCATATTTCAAGACTTCTTAGATTTCTAAGGAGTGTGTAGATAGATATATAAGAAGAGAGAGCAGCCCCATTTTGAAATTTAATCAAAATCTTTAAATAAGAAATCAGAAATTTGCATTTTTATCAGCCTTACCCAAACAAGCATAATGTACACCAAAGTTCTAGCTCTTATTTTCACATGAAGTAACACCTAAATCTTTTTATAATTCATTAAAATAAAAATACAATTGTGTCAGAAATAATTTTAGTTATTGTTGTTTTTTATATAACAGAAGAAAAATAAAATGTTTAATAATAATTTTATTTAGTATAATTTATATATAATATGTATACATTTAACAGTTACAAAAATATAAATTACATATTATTTTAAATTTATATTATAGAGTTTAAAATTCATAACATTTATATATATAAAATTTTCAAATATATAGGAAAATCTTAGTATTCTTCAGATTAATAAATCTATCCTTTGAATTTTATAGAGCCGGTAGTCAGAAATTTCTGTTTCAAATCTCATTTTTAACTTGAGGTCACTCCTTTTTTTGTTACTAATAGTTACAGAGTATTTAACAAGACTCTCATTACAGAGAGGAAAAAAATAATTAATTATAAATTACTCCTAAAAATGTAAGAAAAGTTAGATTTTATAAGAAGAAATTCACATTTCTCCTTTTTATTTTCAAGTGTCCACAGCTATCATCCAAATAAGAAAGATATTGTCATTATGCAAAATCAAGACGTTACCTGTGAATCTCATATATTGAAAGGATTTCTGCTCTCTCGTGATATTCCCTTTCAGGTTCTCATTAATCATCTTTTGTCTCCTCTCCCATTCACATATGACATATTATGAAGATTCTACCTATTAAACAGAGAGATGAAAAAAAATTTCCAATAACATGTCTGGATATGTTTCAGATGGACTCTGTTGTGAACAACAACAGAAATGTTATACATATTTGAAAAGTGGGCAAAAGAATAAAAATTTACCAGATCAGAATTTAAGGGAAATAAGAAAGATTCCTATGTAAAATACATAGAGAAAACATAAACTATGCAGTAGATTTTTAAAATTATATTAAGAGGTATCATGAAACACTTTGGACCAGGGTTTCAAAACATTGCACTGTCAACACTTGGGGTCAGATATGTTTTTCATTGGTAAGACAAGCTGTCCTCTACATTATAGCATGTTATCAGCATCTCTTGTTTCTACCCACTAAGCACCACTAGCAAACCACTGCTGTGATGAACAAAAATGCTCCAGAATTTGCCAACTATCTACTTGGGCGGGAGTAAAGTAGCCCTAGTGAAGAAGCACTGCTCTATGTCAATAAATAAAATTTAAATAAGATGAAAATAAGAAGCTTTTTAGAAATAGGTAGCCTACAAAAATGAACCTAAGAAGAAACTAAAAGCTTGAAAAACCATTTACCCATAGTAACAAATCAAATAGTCCTGTGACTACCACCATCTTATATATATAAAAAAAAAACAACCAAAACACTATTTCTAGATAGACCATCATGTAATGGAATTCTACTATGCCAACTCAGCTAGGCTGAAACAATTTTTCCCAAAATTCTCTGTCCTATATAATTGTAGGTTAGCATGGTCCAAATAAAACATTTTGCAAGACTCGGCAGAATTATGCAGCAAATTATTTTTATACTTTAAAGTTTTTTTTTATTGTTTCTAAGTGGACTGGAAAAAAAATAAAGCCAAAAAAAATAGTGAACTCAGGACATTAATTTTTCAGCCCAAATTTCCTCTAAGAATTTTTCTATTACTACCACTAAAGACAACCTCATCTGTCGTTTGAGATAATAAATTACCATCTCCTGCACAGCTGACATTTTTGAAAACCAGACCCAAGTTGTAGGGTTGCATGTGGCTGACTCACAATGCAAACTGAGTTTTCAAACTTGCAAGGCGTTTTATAATAAACCCAGGGCACTAGTTGGGAAGAATTGAGGCCCTAAAATTTATGATGGATAAAAACAGAAAAATTCCAGAAAAGGAGAATTTCCTTGAAAGGAACTGCTCATCATTCTCATGTCCTGTCCCATTGATTCTTATTCTTCTTATATCGGTAACCAGACATTTTTCAACAGGGTCCTATGAATCTCTTGATTTGCTGTAATGACAATGTCATTCTTATTTGAACATTAGTGATGACCAGTTGAAAATAAGAAGATGAAAATTAAGGGAAATTGTAAAATGTAACTTTCCTATATATATTTTTAGTAGGAGTTTATAATTAATAACTCTTTTTTTTCTTTGTTGAGAAATCTTGTTAATACTTTGTAATTATTTGTAACAAGAAAAATAAAACAGAGGGTAATGCATAAAGTGTGGCACAAAAACTATTGCACAAAAAAGGGTTATACATACCATAAAATTACACAGGATTTTGATTTTCTGAATTTATAGAAACCTAAGTAACAAGTGTGAGATAATCCTAAATGTGTCTAGTCAAGGTAGAAGAAATATTGATTTGATTCCAGCATAATAGATGAATATGGACTCACTAAGCAGAAAACCTGGATTCAATATGTGAAATCAAGAGGATAGGAATAGATTTAACATTTTACTTTGTTGGTGACTAAAAGCTGCACTCAAAAATGGCTTACATTAAGTGAAATTAAAACACCAGAACTGCCCTGTCATATTTTACAGGAATGTACCCAAAGTCAGAGAGATTGAAAGTCGAGTGGATTTATCATATCATGCCAGTTCACTTATCTACTGAAATACTTCTCAGGTAGGTCCAGAATACATAGCATTCACTAGGTGTAGAAGAAAAAGAGTTATGTGAAATCTCCAACGTCTTAACAAGCTTCTGGGTGATTACTTTCTATAGGCTAGAAATACTGTACAAGAAGCAACTATTGTCATGAAACTGGGCTTCCAGAATTCAATGGGGACTATGTGATAGCAGGATGGCAAATGCAAATAGTGTCACTTAATCTTTAAGAAAAAACAATAATGTAATTTTGCTGTAGATTAGGGCCCAAGCATCAGACTGGTCTATGCTTCAAAGACCTTTTGTGTTGAATAGTTGATCACCATGTCCTCAGAACTAAAATAGATAGACAATCTGGTAAATTTGTAAAGGTGGAAACCTCCAAGTCTGGTAAGTAGAATCTGCCTTAGGTTTTAATAGAGTCACAGCCACCCCTCAATCAATTTATGGTACCAGAGCCATTTTAATGAAGAGAAGTCTGAGTCTCCTTGAGGAAAGACCTAACTACCTAGACAAACATGGATATTGTAAATATTCCTCATACCTTTCCCCAAAAGATCAGCAAATATTTACCAGATTTACTGTTCATTAACAAAGGGAAATTAATCAGACCTCTCAAGGACACTAGATCTTGGTTCTTTCTCCTCATAAATTTCTGTATACTAAAATAATGCCATGGTGCACTAGACAGAATAAAGGCTTAGAAAGCTCAGATGATCAAGAGAGTGTGCCATTTCCATCATGGGCCCAGTGGGTACCTAAACCCAATCTATTGTTACCTTCTGAGTTTTAAAATGCATATTTGTATTACACATAATCAGCAATTGACTTGAATTCCCACATGATTTTATGACTTCTTGGAAAGGAGGATATAATAGAGAAAGCCAAGATGAAACCACTAGCTCTTCCTGTACATAAAAAATACTAAAACAAAACAAAACCAACACTCTATCCCTAGAGAGATTACACAGATTAATGCCATCATTAAGGAGTTAAAATATGCAGAACTGGTAATTCCTTTCAGAGCTCATTCAATTCACCTGTTTTTTGTGAGCAGCAGATGGATGGAAATGACAATTATGAAAATGGATTAAGAAAAATCATATCACGTATCTTTAAGTGTCTTTATAGTAGAATGATTTATAATCCTTTGGGTATATACTCAGTAATGGGACATGCACACATATGTTTATTGCAGCATGATTCACAATAGCAAAGACTTGGAACCAACCCAAATGCCCATCAATGATAGACTGGATAAAGAAAATATGCACATATACACCATGGAATGCTATGCAGCCATAAAAAGTTCATGTCCATTGCAGAGTCATGGATGAAACTGGAAACCATAATTCTCAGCAAACTAACACAGGAGCAGAAAACCAAACACTGCATGTTCTCACTCATAAGTGGAAGTCTAACAAAGAGAACACAGGGAAGGGAACATCACACACGGGTCTGTCAGGGAGTAGGGGGTTAGAGGAAGGATAGCATTAGGAGAAATACCTAATGTAGATGACTGGTTGATGGGTGCACCAAACCACCATGGCACGTGTATACCTATGTAACAAATCTGCATGTTCTGCACAGTTCTGCACATGTATCCCAGAACTTAATGTATAATAAATAAATACATAAATAATATGATGTCCTGACTCCAGTTGTAGCTGATAATCCTGATGCTGTTTCATTGCTATGGCAAATCATCACATCCCCTGGCAACTGATAGGCAGCAATAGATCTGGAAAACCATCTTTTTCTCTATGTATCTCAGTAAAGAACATTAGAATTAGTTTGCTTTAAGCAGACGTGGCCAGAAATACATCGGTATAGTTCTAGAACACGATTATATCAGCTGCTAAATTTTCTATCATAATTCAGTCCATAATGACCTGAAACACCTCTTAGTTTAAAAAGATGTCATGTTTCTCATCTATGTTTATGATGTAATGATTTTGCATCTAGTGAACAAGACATACCAGATACTCCAGAGACTTTTGGAAGACATATGCATGTTAGAGGTTGGGGAATGTATCCCATAGAATCTCAGGGGCCCTCCACCTTAGTGGAATCTTTAGGGGCATATCTCCTGGACTATGCTGAAATATGCCTTCCAAATTGAAGGGCAAGTTGCTATGCCTGTTCCCTCCCACTATTAAGAAAAGTTGTAACAATCTGTGGGCCTCTCTAGACTTGGGATGCCAGGTATACCTCTGTTTGGTTGTATTATTCTTAATCATTTACTAGGTGTCTTGGAAAACTGCGAGTTTTAAGGGAGACCTAGAATAAGTCTCTACGAAAAGTCCATCTCCCATTTCTGAAAGCTGCTGTGCTTCTTGGAGCATATGACCCAACAGAACTAATTTTGCTTCAATTGTCTGTGGTGGAAAGAAATGCCATATGGAGCAGTTAGCAGGATGGTAAGATGATTCAAAGAATGGAGCTTAGGAATTTTAGAGCAAAGCTAAGACAGTCTCTACAGTTACTAATAATTTCCCTTATGAGAAGTCACATCTCTTTTGCTACTGAGCCTCGGTAGAGATTAAGTGCTTTAACATGGCAAAACCAGTTATCAGGAGACCTGTGATGCCATCCATGAACTGCGAAATCAATTGTATCTAATAAAGTAAAGAAATGCAAAAATTCAAATTTACAAAATGCTATACACAATGAAGGCTGAATCAAGCAAAAAATACTTTAAATTTATTCGATACAAAATAAGCTTTTACATTAAAATGCATAAGAAATAAACATTTCAGTTTCTTGGTAATTTATAGAATTTTTAATAGGAATAAAAATGTGCTTTGTTTGTTGTTCTTTAGTAAACCAATAGATGGTTGAAATTGGAATAATAAATAATACATTGATTTTCCTCTAAAGGGATTTTTGCTTTCCTTCTAGACTGTAAGAAGCCTAAAACCTCAGATAAAATGCAAGAGAAAAAAAGATGTAGGAGAAAAATGGCTATAAAGGCTATGATTTACTATCCCTTGTGAAGTCTTTTGCCAAGATGTTTTTCATTATCATTTCACTCTTTTTTGCCAGCAATGAACAAAATGTTTGTGTTCTAAACTAAATGTTTGTGCTCTAACTAAATTCATATGTTGAAATTCTAAAGTGATAATGTCAAACATGAGGCTTTTGGAAGACAATTAGGTCATGAGGGTGGAACTTTCACGAATGGGTTTAGTGAGGCCCTTATAAGAAGAGACTAGAGGCTGGGCACAGTGGCTCATGCCTCTAATTCCAGCACTTTGGAAGGTTGAGGCAAGCAGATCAGGAGGTTAGGAGTTTGAGACCAGCCTGACCAATATGGTGAAACCCCATCTCTACTAAAAATAGAAAAATTAGCCTGGCGTGGTGGCAGGCACCTGTAATCCCAGCTTCCTAAGTAGCTGAGGCAGGAGAATCACTTGAACCTGGGAGGTGGAGGTTGCAGTGAGCTGAAATCATGCGACTGCATTCCAGCCTGGGTGACAGAGTGAGACTGCATCTCAAAAAAAAAAAAAAAAAAGACACTCACTAGAGACACTCTCAGCCCTGTTTCACCACGTATGGACACAATGAGAAATCTGCTCTCCACAACCCAGAAGAGGCCCTCACCGTGTAATTGAGCTCAGCCTCCTCGGCTGCTCACTCTTTGCAAAGCCAATGATAACTGCGAAGTGTGGAGAAAGAAAGTTGATTTTATTTTCCAAAGCTAGCAGCAGGGAACTGGCTGGCTTGCACCTTTAGAAAGAACCTGCTTCAGCTTTAGGCTGGGAAGAAGGGTTAAATCAGGGAGCTTGGAATGGGAGGATGGGGGAGTGTGCTGAGTACAAGGTCTGGGTGTCTTGTTCTGGTGGCTGTCAGAAGAGGTTGGCATCATCCTAAATATGGCCGGGTTGTAGACTAAAAGCCTGAGATAATCTCTGGAATTTTGCATCTGGGTCTCCCTGAGTGGTCTGTCCCAAGATCAGTCCCTGGAACTTCTAAGTAAGCACATGATTAGATGTAAGCACATAATTAGATGTAGGCATACAGTTAGAAAGATGTGTACAATGTAAGGGAGTATAAAGTGTGAAAGGGAGGGACATGCTATTTCAAAAATACATTTCAAAGCTATATTCTAAGACTAAGGAGGAAAAAAAGGGAATTTCTGCAGTAAGCTCCAAGGTTACATCTTGATTCTAGGGAGAAAAGAGGAAAAGGGATAAAATAAATTTTTAAAGTAAATTAAAATTTAAAATAAATTTTCAGGCTGAACTCTTTCGTGATAGCCAGAGCCCAACCAGCTGGCATCTTGATCTCAGACTTCCAGTGCCTATAGCACTGTGAGAAATAAATTTCTGTTGTTTATAAGACACTCAGTGTATAGTATTTTGTTACAGCAGCCCAAACTGCCTGAAACGGTGCCCTAATCTTAAATATTTACTGCATGCAATTGAAGTTGGTATTGACAATTTGGGGAGTAATACAAAATACCTTTTCCATGTTTGTGGTAGGATGTCAGCTGCAAACAATAAATCTCAATGTTGGTGATTTCAGATTGAGCTGGAAATACAGTTTCTGGGCAAGAATCAATCTACCTTGAAATTTTTTCTAAAAAGTATATTTATAGTAATAAAACCAACCATAGTCATAGTTGTAATAATATTTTATCTACATTATTATTTTATTTCTACTTGATAATATAAGTTAAGTACACTTATTTTCTCTGTTTTTCAGTGACAAATTTGAGTCATCAAAAGATTAAGTAACATGGCAAAGGTCAAAATTCTTACAAAAAAACCTGCAAGATATCAGGGGAGGTTATCCGTGAAGGACATCACTAGACAATTTGCTCATACCCACTCTGCATTCATAGAATGGGGAGAAGAAATTTCTTATTTGATTTATATATTAGTTGGCAGGGTAATTCTAGGACACTGAGTTTCTTTGGGTTATAAATGTTACATTTGTATGTGTTTTATATTTATTGTCTACCTTTTAATAAGTAGGATTATTTTCCACTTTATTTATGTGAAACATAATTGTGTTATGAAAGAAATATCACTAGAAGTACACTTTTCACTTTGTTGATTCATTGCAAAGCTATGCACTTAAGACTGATTAAAATTGAACAAGGCCTGTTGTGTAAACAGACAAGTTTTATCCACCATAAGACTGGTGATTTAGGAAATACTTCTCATAATAAGTCAAGAAGGCTGTAGAACTATCACTTCACTATAAATGAAACAAAAGAATCAATTCGTTACACAGAAAATGGCTAATGCGGAAATTGGATTCTGTGACAACTCATTGAACAAACAATCATGAGCAACCACAATAAAATGTAATTTCCTTTATCTTAAATTCTTTAAAGTTAGCAGTTAAAGCTGGATTCTCATATATGCCATTTCACATAGTTTATCTTTCAAGCAGTTGATTTTATGTGTCAAATATCTGTAGCAAGGATAATTCATGAGCTGATATTTTTAGGGTGAAGAAATCAATGGAACATTGCACTGCTGTTTCTTTGCTTCAAACTCATAATGGCACAATGTTAATTTTTTTTTAGTTTTTCTGTGAGCTCATGTAGCAGCAGGAAAGCACCACATAATCAAGGCAGCAGGAAGCTTCTCTCTACAACTAGAATGAATTTACATTTGTCCATTATGTAAATGATTCTTCACTATTTTTCTATTTGCCTATTTGAAATTGTGGCAGAGTGAATTTCCACATGCACTTATGAGAATATTTTCAAAATCTTTATATAATGATATAGTAATACTCAATTTTTCATTAATATTATACTAGGTTATTGGTATGTTTCCTTCAAAAACAACAAATTGATCACATTCCTTTTAATTTTTTTGTCCTGTGCATGATTAAATCTAAAAAAGAATCTGTTTATAAATGTATTATATAACTTGAACTAGTTATGATTATAGTTTTAATAATTGGATTAATATTTTTTAATTTAAAAAGGAACCAATATTATTTATTTTAAAAAACCAAAAAGAAAATTTAACCATTTCTGTATTCTGATAGATGTCCTCAATCAAGTTCTAGAAATTTATCAAATATTATAGAAAGTTTCCAGACTCTGCAAGTTTGAATTATGTCTGTCTAGTTCTGTTCTCTTGTGTTATAAATATAGTTGAATGGATTTTGCTGAAAGTATAAAAAATATTTTCAACCCCAGAAGAAGTTAAAGTGCAATTTAAAACTGATGCCTTTCTATGTATTTCATTTAATCATCAACCTTACTTTTGACTCAATGAATGCCATATATTTTTTATTTCTGAAATTTAGTTCACTTTATAGGAGCTGCACAAATAGTCACTCACTCAGTCAGTGCAATTAATAACAAATGCTAAGCAAGTAGTAAAAGTGTTCAAACCATTTATTTTCTTTAGTGCCGAATCTTGGGGCTGTTTGCTATGGCACAGTTTTCTCTCTACTAAGCAAGTTTCTGTTGAGTAGTATGTGACTTTTTTTCCTCTGAGAGTTTTGCCCACAAAATAAGTTCAGGGCTCCATTCTTGTCATTGAATAGTTCTCCCAAATTGCTCATCTACATTTGTGAATTCAAACAGCACCTTTGTTGTAACAACTCACGTTTACAAACAGAGCTTTTTGCTTCTCTAGTTATGTATTCAAAGCTACTCTCAAAATACTTGCGCTTTATTTTTCTCTCAATCACACGTTTAATAGTCATGAAAGAAAAGCCAGTTTCCTATTGCTCTTGCACCTCCTCTTTTCCTAAACTTATCATCTTTTTCATCCTTTTTTTTCTCTTTTTGAGACAGAGTTTTGCCCTTGTTGCTCAAGCTGGAGTGCAGTGGTGTGATCTCAGCTCACTGCAACCTCTGCCACTGGGGTTCAAACGATTTTCCTGCCTCAGCCTCTCAAGTACCTGGGATTATAAGTGTGCACCACCACATCCAGTTAATTTTGTATTTTTAGTAGAGATGGGGTTTTACCATAATGGTCAGGCTGGACTTGAACTCCTGACCTCAAGTGATCCATCCACCTCTGCCTCCGAAAGCACTGGGATCACAGGAGTGAGCCACCTAGCCTGGCCCTCTTTCGTCTTCGTGTTATGTCCAGGACACTCTCTCCCCACACATGAAGGCTTCAATTCCTTCTCTTAAGGTCCAGTTACCCCAAGTATCTTTGATTGGCTCTATTTTGAGCTTATGTGTCTGCTTTAATTGATTTTATAAAATACTGTTACCTTATAAAGCCCTTTGTGATCAATTAAACGTTTTTGTACAGTGTATAAGAATTTTCTTTAACCAACAGAATGAATTCTTTTCAGAATTATGTTTATTTCTTAACCATGCAAACCAACAAACCATTCTAGTTAAGTCATTTTTACTATTTCTGTTTTTGTGCCTCCCTCTAGGGACACACAGACACAAAGACACACACCCACACACACACACACACCCACACACACACACACACACACCCAACACATATTGGCAACTAGGCCTTCCATTTTATGCCTCTTGGATTGACCACCCTTTCTGATATGCTCAACTAATTCAAATTCCATATTTTTCTTTAAAGATTGTTTTACTATCTTCTTATAATTTTTACTTTTGTGCCTAATTATATCCACACTTTGATACTCTCTTTGTACAACCTTTACCACTATGTGATGCCTGATGACCTTAGATTTCAGAGAAATTTCTAGAAGGAACATCCTCGGTATAGTATCTTTGTTATACTAGTCCTTATTAAATATACTGATATTATTTTAATCTAATGATATTTAAAAATATTTTTCATATTTATAAATCAGTCATATATAATAGTAGAACTCATAAAAACTAATTTTGATAAAATGATTTAAATTTCAAGATTTCTGCGGGTATCAGATTCAAGACATAAATCAGAATAGGAATGGGGAGCAAATTCTATAGAAATTATTTGAGCTTAAATATGATTTAGTATGTTCTCACTCTGCTTGAAAATGACACAAGTATGAGAGAGATCTTTTTATATTTTTTGATGTCTTAAAAAATCACTCCAATTTGTATTTAACCAATCTCTAGGTCTCATTTTTGTTTTAAAGACACAGGCAGGATATAGACATTACTTCTTAGACAAGTTCGCCTTCATGCCACTAGATTTAACAACTGGATGACGATTACATAATCAAGTTTAAAATTAAATGGGGTATTTCACAGTGACTCTTCTATTTCCTCCAAGGGGGATCATCTGTTGAAAGTGGGTGATTTCTTGTCACAAGAACAAAAACTCCTTGTACCCCTTTCCGATTTGTTAGTAACTGCCAATGACAATCGGTGCAGTGAAAAGTAGAGAGTGAAATGCTGTTTGTCAGGAATAGCAGCAATCTGGAATAATAAAGAAATCTGTGCAATAATAAAGAAAAGGAGCTGATGGATTAGAGTTTGTGCCAGATTGAAGTCCTCTGGAAAAGTCTGAGACAGAGATTTACTCACATAAGGTTTATTAGGCAGTGCTCTTAGTAATAATTTCTGTAAAGAAGTGAAGAAAATATTGAGAGGTTGAGTCTTGATGTAGCTGAAATAGACACCTCAGTCAATCCTACGAGAAGATCTAGAGCAAGAGTCACAGGTCCCTTAGGGTGTCGTTTCACCAGCTGGAAACCTGTGGCTGGTGGCACCTCGGCTTGAGTTTTGCTCACACCTGCTGGGCTCGTTCCACCCACGAGGTTTGGCAGGCTCTGCTCAGCTTGCACTACCAGCCTGGATCCCAGGCCTGCCAAGCACAGGTCAGGTGAGATACAGTGAAGGGTGTGTAAGCAAGCAAGTATGGGGTCTGGCCACTGCATACAGCAAAGTATTCCAACTGCTGCAGCAGAGCAGCAGTATCAGGTGCCAGCACAGTCACCAGGTCCGTGTGAGGCTGCGGCTGGACCAGATGTACTGTAAGTAGTTTCTGCTGCGGGCACCAGTGTCGAAAGAGAGAAACACGGTGTTAACTGAAAGCTTTAGATGCCGGAAACCACAAAGCCCCAAAGAGGGGGTTTCAGCATGTTTCAGCCCTAACTCAGGGAGACCCAAGGTCTGAGCTTCCAGAAGGGCTGTAGCTTTTCTCTCTTTCTTGTCATGGCAGTCTGGCAAGGTGAGGGGAGGTGGGGCTTCAGTTCATTTCTGTTATAGCTCTTTCAGTTCCACCACCCCACTCTGGCCCACAGCCCCCGGGCTGGCCCAGCCCCCAGCTGCTTCCTGTCATGATGGGTGGCTGTCTGGGCTAGTAGAGGGCAGAAGGGATACAGTGTTACAGCAGCTCTGATGTGGGGAATCCTGAGGTTTGGACCCCCAGAAGGGTCACCAATCTTCACTCCTACAGTCCGAGAGTGTGTCACGGCTTGCAATTCGGCAAGCTGGTCAGGAACATGTTACAGCTTCTTTTGCTCCCACTGTCTGATGAGCCCCAAGGTCTCGTCCTGCTCACAGGAAGCATCAAGTCACCTGAACAACTGGAGAAAGAGCAAGGCACAGAAGAGCTTTATTGAGTGATGAAACAGCTCTCAGGGACCCAAAGTGGGTAACTCCTTTCTGCAGGCAGGTTGCTCTGACCAGTGTTTGAGTCTGGCCAAGTCTGGGGTTTTTATGTGCTCAGAATGGAGGAAGTGCATGCTAATTGGTCCATGGGTGGCCATGGGCAGGCCTGGAAATGCAGTCCAGTTCTGCCTTCCAATGGAAGCCCAGCCCCCAGGCTTCAAGCCCTCTCTGGCTCGAAGGTGTGGTTTCATTAGGGACTTGTTCCTTCATCCCTAGGAACCTGTTGCCTTCCAAAGCCATCAACAGGCAGGCTGTGGGCATCAAGGCAGTCCAAGCTGAGGGGTGACTGCAGGCCCACACTAATCAGCAACCCCACCCTCCATCCCTGAGCTCATCAGCATCCAAAGTTATAGAGGGGGCCAAGGTGGTGGTGGGGCAGTGAATGGCATGTCAGCATCACCCTGAGCACATGCATATCTGTCCAGGTAGTGACATAGCCTGGGCTCCAACTTTGCTCCACAAGGAGTAGATGCTAAGAGCAGGGACAGGCCAGGGAGTGGGCACTACTGAGCCTGTGGGGTAGGGGGTGTCCTAGGTCCCTGATAGTGCAGGGATACCCAGGTCCAGAACTGTGACTAGAGAGCTGCAGCTGCTGTGCCTCAGGGTGCAGGCTTCCACTGGGATAACTTGTTACCGGCCACAGCTGGATCCACGAGCATACAGCCCCAGGCATGTCTCCCCCACTGCAGCTTGCATCCCCACAGCAGTGGCTCCAGATGGGCTGATACCATCATCACGGACTTGTCCAGTCCATAGCCCACCAGACACAGGAGGCCTAGGGCTGCTTTGAATGTGGCTTAACACAAATTCATAAACTTTCTTTACAAATTATGAGTTTTTTTTTGAGATATTTGTATTTTAGCCCATCAGCTGTCATTACTATTAGTGTACTGTGTGTGTGGCCCAAGACAAAATTTGAAAATAAAAAATTAAGGCCAATCATGTTAAGTGATATGTAGATGGAAACTCAAAAACAAATAATGTGTATTACAAAATGCATTTATCATCAAATTTGCTGAGGTAAGGGATGGTGATAGAGAGGATAGTAACACTTTTACTAGTAAATAAAATTATTTTACTTCTAAAAGAATCAATCTGTTGTTCTCAGGAATACATATTTTGAGGACTCAATTTTGGAACAGTCTAAAAGAAGGAAAGATGATGCAAAAGTAAAATTAGTAAAGATTGATTCTAGAACTTTCAAATCACCTGAGAAAAATAATCTCTGTTGTCAGAATTTAGGAGAGTGATTTCTGTAGTGGTTACTACCAGAAGAGAGAATGAATGGGGTATCTAGGCTGAAAGGATTAACAAAACGATTGTACACCTAAAACAGTAGCATATTTCTTTTAGTTCATCAAGCATACGTGAAACGTTTTTTTAAAAATTAGTGTACGCTCTGGAAATAGGATACAAAATAGTTACAAAAACTAATTATGCTAAGTAAAATCTTATTTGGTTGCCCTGTCAGGGAAGATTCTAAGGGGTAACCCCAATTTCTGCCTCCAGTCATAACTGACCTGCATAATCTTCTCTTTAGTATGCACAGAATATGTGCATATAGTGGGAAGGACCTGCTGTGATTAAATTATTAATAAAATGACTGTGAGTTAATCATAATTTATATTACCCTGAGGGGGTTAACCTAACTAGGCAAGCTTTTAAAAGAAGGTGAAATATCAAAGGATGAAATCACACACATAGCCATGTTGGAAATTCCTCGAATTATCAGTTTATTAAAATCACCAATTTAATGATATCTATTTTGAATTTACAGACATTTTTTCTCTATTTCTAATGAATTTTCTTTATTTTATCAAATTATAATTAAAATAAATTTATCTAATTTTATTAATTTGTATGCTTACTCTTTTCTTCCATTTTCTTTGGATTTAATTTGTAGTAATTGCTAGCATCCATATATGTATCTATATATTACATATATGAGAAATACATAATAAATTTATAATATTTATGTGAATATACATATTGTATATTCATATTACATATGTAATATACATATACAAATGTGTATAACATGTATATAGTGTATACATATGTGTATAATATATGTATATAGCATACACATAAAATAAAAGTAAAAGTTAAAATTATGTGCATATATAATAGATACATGTATCTATTATATGTAATATATTTACAAAATAATTATATATAATAATTATATGTAAATAGTATATGTATCTGATATTACATATAATACAATAATATAATTATAGAAATATATATGAACACATAATTATTTATTTATGTAATAGTAGATTATTTAAATATACAATCATGTATACTATGTACACGCATATATGTATCTATGTATACATAGTATATTTTTATACATTATAAATAAAATATATAATATATAGTAAATATAATGTTATATATACACTTATAGAGATTTATAATTGTAAAGTTATATCAATATAACTATAGTTATATATTATGTATGTGCATATATTATATAATTATTTAATTACATAATCATGCAATTAAATAATTATATACTTTAATTTGAATTCTGTGTGTATATATTATATATATGCAATTATATATTATATGTAATTATGATGTGTGTATATAATCATAACATAATATATAATTATATAAATTATATATATATAACAGACTCATAATTACATTTAAATAATCATTATTATATAATTATAATTATGTGTATATATATAATAAACATATATAATATATAATAATATAATTATATTTATTTACAGTTATATAATTATAATTATATAAAGTACACATATTAAATTCAAATATTATATTTTTACATATTGAGTATATGTAATTTATATAGAGTATATATAATATTTATATTTAGTAGATGTTTATATATAGTATGTATAATATTGAATTTAATATATTACATTTTTATGAAAATATATATTATATACATATGTCACACATATGTATGTACATATTACATATTTTACACACATATTCAATATATATGTACAACAGATATGTATCAATATTACATACATACCTTACACACATATGTATAGGATATATGTATATATTATATATATTTGTCTTATGTGAAATACATAATGTGAGATATAACATTATATATAAACAATACTATATATAATAGTATGTAGCATATAGAGAGTGGATATATCACATATATCTGGATTATATACATTACATATTTTAATTAATATAGTTGTATTACATATAATACATATACATATATAATTTGGACTCGTATTTTAGATTCAAGGTGTACTTTTGCAGAGTTGTTACAAGAATATATAATGTGATGCTGAAGTTTGGAGTATGAGGGACCCCATCCCTAGATAGTGAACACAATACCCAATAGTAGTTTTTTTATTCCCTGCCTCCATTCTATTCCTTCTGCTCTATTACCCAACATTATCTATTGTTCTTACCTTTACATCTTTAAATACCTAATATTTAGCTCCCACTTATGCAAATATGCAGTATTTGCTTTTCTGTTTCTAGTTTAATTTTTTTTAGGATAATGGTCTCCAGTATCATCCATGCTGCTTCAAAGGACATGATTTTATTCTTTTTTATGGCTGTGTAATGTTCCGTGGAGTATATATATGAACCACATTTTTTTAATGGAATTCACTGTCGATAAGCAACTACCTTGATTCCATGACTTTGCTATTGTGAATAGTGCTATGATGAATATAGGAGAGCACGTGTCTTATTAACAGAACTATTTATTTTCTTTTGAGTATATAGCCAGTGTTAGTAATATTATTGCTTAGTTGAATGACAGTTCTGTTCTTCGAGAAATCTCCAAACTGCTAATCAGAGTAGCTGAAATAATTTACATTCTAACCAACAATTTATAAGAATTCCCTTTTCTCTGAAGTCTCACCAGCGTTTATTATTTTTTGTCTTTTTAATAGTAGCCACTCTGACTTTGTGAGAGGGCTTCTAATTGTGGTTTTAATTTGCATTTTTCAAATGATTAGTAATGTTGAGCATTTTCTCATGTTTTTTGCCTCCTTGTATGTTTTTTCCTTTCCTTTCCTTTTTTTTGAGAAGTGTCTGTTCATGTCCTTTGCCTACTTTTTACTGGCAAAAGTAATGTGGTGCCTCCAGCTTTGTTCTTTTTGCTTAGGATTACTTTGCCTATTTGGGCTTTTTTTCTTTCTTTCTTTCTTTTTGTTTTGTAAGAATTTTAAAATAGTTATTTTCTAAATCCTTTACAAATGACATTGGATGTTTGATGGGAATAGTGTTGAATCTGTAGATTGCTTCGGGCAGTATGACTATTTTAACCATATTGATTCTTCCAACCCATGAGTGTGGAATGTTTTTCCTTTTTTCAGATGAACACATGGATGTATTTTAAAGCCTACAAGCTCTACCGAGAATAACAGAGTGCTATTACCCAGAGAACCTGACCCAGATGGGAATCAGAAAAGCCTTTTTAGAGGAATTTTCATCTTTGTACTCTTTTTTTAAAATTTAATTTAATTTAAAGTTCTGAGAAACATGCAGGATGTGCAGGTTTCTTACACAGGTAAATGTGAGCCGTGATGGTTTCCTGCACCTATCAACCCATCACCTAGGTATTAAGCCCAACATGCATTAGCTTGCCTGGGCAAGAGCAAGATGCTAGCAGATTTGGTATCTGGTGAGGGGCTCCTTCATCACAGATAGCCATCTTTTCACTCTAACCTCATATGCTGGAAAGGGCAGTAGTCTCTTTGGGCCTCTTTAACAAGTAGACTAATCCTATTCATAAGGGTTACACCCCATGAACCAATAACCTCCCCAAAACCTCACCTCTGTTACCATCACCTTGGGGATGAGCATTTCAACACATTACTTTTGAGGAAACATAAACATTCAAACCACAGCATATGCTAATTCCACATTTAATATTTTAAGAAAAAGTCAAAATATTTTTTATAAGATCTGTGCCATTTCCCATTCCCATCACCGATTTACTACATCCTCACAACTCACCACTATGACCTGTTTAATTTCTTTGGGTGTTTTTTTTTTTTTTCTAATGAAAGTCATTTTAGTGGTTATGTAGTTGTATATCACTGTAATTTTGATTTGCATTTCCATGATGGCTAATGACATTGAGCATCTTTGCTTGTGTTTATTGGTCCTTTATCTATCTTCACTGGAGAAATGCCTGTTAAGATCCTTTACATATTTTTTAATTGGGTAAAGTTTTACTGAGTTCTAAGAGTTCTTTTTGTGTCCTAGTACATATGTTTTATCAGACATAAGGTTTGCAAACATAGTACATTGCATATTCAACTTCTTGATGATGTCCTTTGAAGGAAAATGTTTAATTTTAGAAGTGCAATTTATCTATTATTTCTATGGTTGCTAGTGGTTTTGGTGTCATCTTTAAGAAATCATTGCTTAATGCAAAGCCATGAAAATTTATTCCTATGTTTTTTACTAAAACTGTTATATTTTGTCTTTTCATTTAGAGCACTGATCAATTTTGAGTTACTTTTAGTCATGATGTAAGGAGAAAAGGGTCCACTCTATCTATTGCGTATGAATTGTCTCAGTAACTTATTGAAAAGGCTACTATCTCCCAGATCTGTTTTGGAAATCTTGTAAGAAATAAATTGACCATAAGTGTAAAGATTTATTTCTGGGATGTCAATTCTACTTCATTGTTCCATGTGAATACCTTATGCCAGTATCACATAGTCTAGATTATTGCAGTTTGGTATCAAGTTCAGAAAGCGTGAGTCCTTCAGCATTGAGTTTCTTCTTAAAGATTGTTTGTCTGCTCTGTGTCCTTTGCATTTCATATACATTTTAGGATCACCTTGTCAATATTTGGAAGGAAAAAAAAAAAAGCTGAGATTTTATTTAATGAGACTACATTGCCTCTGTAGGTCTATTTGAGTATTGCCACCTAATAATAAACAAGGGATATTCATGAATATGAGATGTATTTAAATATTTTATCTCCTTTAGTTTCTTTCAACAATACTTTGTAGTCCTCTGTTCACGTGTCTTACACATTTGTGTGACTTCTTTTCAATAATTTTATTCTTTTTATTGTATTGTGAAAGTATTTGTTCTTCCGTGGCATAAAGCATTCAGTCTTTCATCATGAACTTTGATATTAGCTGTGAGTTTCTCACAGGTATCCTTGTACAAATTGAAGAATTTTCCTTCTATTCTTAGTTTATTGAGTGCTGTTATTACTACTGAGTATTAAATTTTTGCAAATGCTTTTTCTCTGTCTATTGACATGATCACTTATTTTGGGTAATTTAATCTATTAATATAGTGTGTTACATTGATAGTTTTCATAAATTAAATCAAAGATACATTCTTTGGATAAAACCCACTTAGTCATGTAAAAATATTTTTATGGTTATGGAATTCATTTTGCAAAATTTTATTAGGATTCTGTGTCTATATTCAGAAAGATTATTAATCTATATCTTGTGCTTATAATATTACATTGAAAAAAATAGCCAGCTATCTTAAATCTACGACAAGGAAACACTTTTTTAACACTAACTTATAAACTTATTTTATTTTTATTATGATACAGAGACTATGAAAACTTGTTTTGATATAGGAAAATTAGTAATCATAATTACAAATTTTTTTAATGTGAAAAATGCATGCAATTTCTATAGAAAGATGGACACTATTTTAAAAGTGACTAATTCTACATTATGGTGCTTTAAAGAAAGAGCTTCCTTCTTCAGTACTGTTATTTTAAATTCAGTAAATTTAAAATTTATATGTACAGTGGTGTTTGTCTTATATTTGGCTGGCCTGTAATCCTTATTTAAAATACATAAGGCTTTCCTATGGGGTATTATTTTCTAACCTCTCAACTAAAATTTATAAAAAACTGATTCTGGCATTGTGTACATTATAATATAAACGAGCACAGGGTACAATATCAAGCTCTTATCATAACTGATCATTAATGCTCAAGAATGGTTTATGTTAGAGAGAATAAGAAAGTTGACTGTCATTGAATGGAAAACAGAAACATGATTATACCCAGAAAATAAAGGCAGTGAATGGTTCATTTGCTCTCATTCCATTTGCAGAATTGTAATAAAAATGCCAAATAGATTGATATTTAGGCAAACAGCATATCGCAATAAAGTTAAGATTACTACAGGAGATGCATTAATATAGAACATTCCTCTTTTAGTCTGTTTTCTGCTTCCATTTCAAGAGTAGTTGGGTATTTTAATTTCAGTTATAGATACTCATTTAGCTTCTGATTCAAAGAGAGCTAACTCTCTTTTCCATAAAATAAATGTGAACACTTCTAAGTTATTTTATTTTACCATACTTTCTTAGATTTTAATCTTAATATTTAAAAAATCACAACATTTGAAAGAAGTTACAGTCCTGTATATCAGACAAAGTACTGAATGCCTTCCAGTTTATATGTTATTAAGCTGCTGTAGTGGCAGCTGCATAGGATTTAGCACAACATATGGTGTTGATTCTTTCTCTTTTTTAATGAAAATCTGAATTATAAATCTCTTGCAACAAACTGATGATGAGATGTTTAGCAAAGCTATAACACATATTACTTGATATTTCAAAATGCCACATTTTTTTCCCTGTGAGCAAAAGGGTGACAAAATTATGAAGCAGTGTTAAAAGAGAAGAAATAAATAGAAAGAATGAGAAAACAAAATGAATGACAGAATAATAAAAAATGCACCTTAAATTGTACTCAGAAAATGATAAATTTATTTTTATAGGTGAAGTAATTAAGTAGTAATTCTTAAATTTTTCTAAAAATATGAAAGTAATAAAAATAAAAGAAAGTATTTGTGTGTGTTTTATTAATGAAAGGTAGAGAGCACAGTAGCCTAACAGAAACTATAATATTTTGGATTTGTAAGAATGCTACATAAAAGATGTTTCACATAAAAATGTTAATATGAAATTTTTGAATATAGAATGATTATATTCTCAAGTAAAATAAAATGAAAAAGCTTTAAAGACTCTTAGTATGCATATTCCAGGAAAAGACCTTGGTGAAGCTTGCCTTTCTTACTCATCAACTCTTATTTAGATGTTCCAGTGACATCCATTCTACAAGTTATTCACTGACTTGATGTGATTTATAATCTTTTTCTCTCATGGAAGAAATAGTTCCTACTAAAATATTTTCCCTAGATTTTTGAAGATTCTCTATTATTGCACCTGGGATCCTTCCATTTAAAAATAGAAACAACTTGGGATATTCCAGTGAAAAATGTATTACTCATAGATAGTCCAACAGGAGAAAAACATCCTTTACGGCTACATTGCTATAATATAGGTGCTTTCAAGAATAATAGGTTTTCCTTATGGGTACATATATGCAGAGAGGCTAGATTCACAATCTAAGTTTTAAACATCCTTCACCAAGAAAAAATTGATATTTTTGTTACTAAAGATGTTATTACAACTTATACAGCAGTCCTTCTCATAGGCAACACTTCAGCATTGCCAATGGTATTGTCTTACTTGGTTATTATCACTTGTAGACTATATAACAGAGATTAGATTTCTTCACATACATTTTCGTAAAGCTCTAAGAAATCTATTCTTTCAGTCTGAGCTGGAGAAGATTGGCAAATAAAAAAGTTTGTTTTCAGACTAATCATTTCTCTCTACTGTTCCAATAAACCTTTCTAGGCCCCACTTTCTCTTTATTCAGAATAATCCTCCCTCACCGATTTCCCATTGAAGAAAGGCCTTTATGGCCTGGCAAAATTTTCTTTACTCTTATTTAGATGTGTCAAAGTGTATCTGAATACTAGAGGTGGCATGATTTGGTCATTCTACTACGTACAATACTAATAAAGTCTATTTCAGACTCGTAAGAAATAAAATATTTCGAACTAGTAGTGTTTTTAAAAACTCACAAATTAATCTCTTATTGTATAATCTATTTTTATTGCTCTATATTATTTGTAATAAACAGTACAGATCTTATGTGAAATAACACAGCTTGGAAAATACTTATTACTAACAGAACTCACAGCACATAGAAATGGTCAGTCACTCTAATTATTGTAATTGCCTGATGGGTTCTTCTTCCCTGCTGCACAGATAAACCCAATTCTCTGAGACCGCGTTATTGCAGTAGAAAAAGATTTTAATTATTGCGAGGCAGCCAAGTGGAAGAATGCTCAGATTTGTCTCCCCAGGAACTCAGAGACTAAGGTTTTTAATGGATAATTTGGCAGGCAGGGGCTAGGGAATGGGTGCTGCTGATTGGTTGAAGATAAAATCGTGAGGGTGTGGGAAAAAAAAAAAAACCTTACCAGCTGAGTCTGAGTCAGCCTCTGGGTAGGGGCCACAGGACTGGTTGAGTTATGATTCACAGGTCCGGATGGAATTCATCTGTCATCAGAATATAAAAGTCTGAAAATCATTTCAAAAAGACCACTCTTAGGTTCTACAATAGTCAAGATATCTCTCCAAGCAATTGGGAAAGTCACAGATTTTGTGACCTCTAGCTGCATTATTTGAAATAAGAAGGGATTATAGAAAAGCAAGCTAAGGAAAAATGATTATCTTTTAACTACCCATATATTTCACAGAATTCAGGCCCCTCCCATTATCCTAATCTCATAGCCTTTCATTAGTTTTACAAAGGTGATTTCAGTCCCTGAGTAAGGAGTGGATTAGTTTTAAGGAGGGGCTATTATCATCCTTGCTTCAAAATTAAACTATAAACTAAATTCTTCCCATCATTAGTTTGGCCTATGCCCTGGAATGAGCCAGGACAGCCAGGCTGTGAGACTAGAAGCAAGATGCAGTTACCCATGCTAGATATCTCTTACTGTCATAATCTCTGCAAAGTCTATTACATTGTACTGATTACCACTAGCATAATGCTTATCATCAATGAATGTAAAAAATGTATAGTTGCATGGTGATCTATCTGAAAAACAGAATGGTATCATGGAAAGTAGCAGATCAACAGAGAGAAAATTAATTAAATATTAACTTAAATCTTGACTGTAGGCTTACAGTAGCAGCAAAAAAGAAATATATTCATAATACAAAGCACACATATTTAACATTGTCTTCTCTCATTTGTAGTATCTGTCTGATCTATTACATGGAACACTCGCTTTGAAGTTTCTATCCCCAGTTCCTGAAAACGAGCTCCACAACCCAGTCTGGTAGGTGCATTTGTGTGTATTCCTACTTTTCTTCTTTCTTACAATGTTTTAGGAGCTTTGTAGTTTAACTATTTGTAATTTCATTATAATTTGAATTAGTTATCTTATATATCCTAAATTTGATTTAAATGCCCTACTCCATTTCTTCATTGCCTAAGGCTGATGTCGATCAGACTCAGAGAATCTATTTGTGAAATTAGACTGGGTAAAAGTCTGTGAATGCTTTTGTATGAATATTTTTTTCTATTGGCTTAGTTGCTGTCTATATTACTTTTTTTTTCCATTCCCATACCTTTGTGCTGAATTTGACCTGTTACACTGATAAACACAATTAGTAATTTTAGGTTGCAGAGATTCTTTCCCTTAATGGGCATGTTTGGGTATAAAACATTAGAACTGTTTTCAAGTTCATCCTGCTGAAGTTGAATTTTATTTTGAAAATTAAATGCTATTTATTGTCTAAATTACTTAATTAAAATATAATGAAAAACAATCACTATATTCCAAGCTTTCCAAGTGGATGTGTTCTCATTTAAAAGTTTACTTTTTCTCAAAATGCATATGGTGGTATTTTTTATATTCTTGACACAATTATTATAGCATGTACCTCTCAAATCGTACCATTCTGTTTCTCTTACTATATCAGAAAATGGTGCCGCCTTTTGTGTTCTCTGCTTCTCAGCACCCAAAACATATTGACAAAGAACAGGCAAAGTGGCCATACTTTTAATCTACTTTTAATAATGCTTTATTTTTAATGAAGTCTCTTTTAAAGATCTGCACTTTTGGCTTACATGGGTTATAGTGAAACCTGTAAAGAACTAACCTTTTATAATTATTTTTACACAGTTGCATAATTGTTTGCTTTAGTGTGCAATGACTAATTGTAGTGTTTCTGTTTTCATTTGCGTTCCTTATATTGTTTTCTACATTATAAGCCAGGAATCAATCATGTTTGTGTATATGTTAACAAAAATAATTATTTCTCTTCTTTTTATCTAATGGCATAAATTTTGCATATCTTTTAAGTTACTGAATTTGTGGGAAATATATCTGTCTCCTTTTAAGTGCTATTAATGTATTTGTATATGCAAAGACACCTAAATACTTTGTGAGTGTACATATGACTATATTATGGCTGGACTCAAATAGCTCACAGACTAGGTTGTACAAATATTGAATACATGAATGATTCTGCATTGAAAACAATCCTAGGAAAATACAGGAATAGCCACAGGAAATCAGTATTAAATCTATCATAAGTAAAAAGTAAGGGCATATAGTGTCAAAAGGTATCAGGAGCATAATTTAAAGGATTAGAGTGCTTGCAATAACTAAAGATAAAATGCCACATTAGCAATTTAGAAATTGTTATAATTAATATCGAAAGTATTATTATTTTCTACTGCCAGCCTGGAAATACTCTAGGAAGTATAATGCAAAGTTCCTTAATGATAAATGTCACCAGACAAGATAGTTAAATACGTTGATTACCAAACTTGTGTCCCAAGAGGTTCTCATTCAGTAGGTTGTCTGGAGATCTTGCTATATAGATTTACTTTTGATTTTTGAAAATCACTGAGCTGATCCATGTCCTTGGCATACCTTGAGTCTTCTACTCTTCCATGTTTGTACTAAAAGTTTGTGAAGCAGAAAATTTGTTACATACAAATTTTATCCACACTTGATCACCTGGTCTTATTTGTGACTGATAGCTATGTAAGCTAATTGACAGAATCTTCAACTTAATGTGCATAAATATCTTGGACAGGACAAGTTGTTAAAATGCAAATTCATGCTCTCCTAAATAAATCGTGATTCAGTTGCTCTCTGGTAATATCCAGGAATCCATATTTGAAATAAGCACTCTTGCTGATTCTGACGAAATTGTTGTAAGAATACTTACTAAAAAGTCCTGCTGCAGAAAATAGGTACATTGAAATCACAGCAACTTCTGGGAACCACATCGTACTAGAACATCCACCTAAACCTAGACAAACTCTATGGAAATAATCTTTGTATTTGAGCTTCCTGTCTGTTGTGAATTTATTATCTAAATTTTAGTTTAAATTAAGTACTTCAATGTCACAGGGCACTATCATTTTTAATTAGAATTATTTTGATATTTGCCTTATTAAAAAAAAAAGCTCAAAGACAGAACTTCCAGATTATTTAATCAGAACACAGTTATTTAATTTAAAAAAATACACTTTTTTTGTAACTTAGGTAAACTGTTTTTAAGGTACAAGCAAAAGACGATAAAGTTTGCAATTGTACTTATGTTGTTAACCTATGTATTAGAAACCCCATAAAGAAATTTAGAGTATGCCTTCCTACAAAAGTCTTAAAAGTTTACAATTCACATTTTGGTAAGTAAACACAGCATTCATTACCATGCATAACAAGATAGAGAATTTAGATTTATATAAGAACTTTAATGTTTCTGATCTTTTTTCTAAATAAAATGTTATGCACACATTTTATGACAGTTGAATTACTATGCTTCTCACTAATGATTTTGGTAAAATTTTGCATGAATGCATTATTTCTGAATCTCATTAAATACTGCATTTGCAGGATTTTATTTTAGAATCATAACTGTCATCTATCTTAATTGTCATGATTCTGAAATACACTTATTATAGTTTACCTGGTCAAATTTGCATTCTGACTTATTTTAAATGTTTAATCTTAGACATTAGATTTATTATCAGGGTTATTGCAAAATTTGAAAGTGATGCATGGAACAATAAAATTACCAATCTTATACTTATTAAAGCAAAGGATACACAAATTAGTAACCATATAAACAATATTTTTTTCTATATTGCTATGTCACTGTTATAAATTAGGTAAAATTTGTCAAAATGATCAGTTCTTTTTTAATTTCAGAAAAAAAGTCCAATTTAATGAAGAAAAACATAACTATCTTTCTCATAGAGTTATTACTGCAGTAAAATCAACAAGTATATTAGAAATTTGGTTAAACAGTTCTCATGTGTATGTGTCAGCATATGTGTGTGTGCAGGCATGCACACACTCACGTTCAGGGGTACAGTATATCTATACATGTTTTAACAAGAAAATTATATGTTTACATACAGTTTAATTTGTGTAAACAAGTTTTGATGAGTACTGTTAATTAAACTATGATCATCTATTGCTGATAAACCAAATAAAAATGTTAAATAGAAGTCATATTCCTCTTTTTCCAGGATGGTTTTGCTTACCAACAATGTGTGTAGAAAAATAATATTTTGATAAGAAAAGAGAAATACTGCACAGACCAACGTTAATTTTTTTAAAAAATAGAATGTGTGTTTAAACCCAATTGAGTTATTTAATGAGTAGATTTATCGAAAGAATGGTACACTGTCAGACCACTTCAGCATATTGAATAGCTCAAGGGGAAAACGTTGCAAGGAAGCTTTTAATTAATTTCTTTCATCTAATCCTCTCTTAACACTGAATAAGCTTTTGTCACATGCATCATATTAATTCCAAGGACATAGTAAAAACCACTTAAAAGCAGTCATATCCCAATAAGGTTGCTAAGAGATCATTACTAAGTTCTTCATTAAAGTGAATGCATTTAACACTAATACCAGTCAGAAACTATATTCCAGTCCAGTAGTTTTATAAAATATTGATTGCTTTGGTGTGTCCTTTTATACTAACATTATATTTTTAAGTAACTCAGTAAGGCACATGTCCAGTTTATTTAATTATAGTTTGTGAGAAGTTGCAACTCCTATTACAGCTTGAAATAATAATAGCTCAAGCCTTTGTGTATATGAGTTTCTGTATCTAAAATTGAGTGCCAGCCTTAAAGCGTTTGTATTTCATCTAGTTTTTTTTTCTCTAAGATCACAAGTAGTAATAGGAGATTAATGAAGTGACATATTTAAAGAGTTTTATGAATAATAAATAGTATTCTTATTCTTCTGTAGGAAAAACGGAGTCATATATAGGTTAAGTGACCATTAAAACTGTAATCCTTTAAAAGAATCCATTTACACTGCATTTAACTGCATTCCAAGCACTTACTCCTCTCTACCATTCTTAACTTGTCACTTTGAGTGCCAAAGGTGGGGTGAGGTTAGGTATCATGTATAAAAATATGCAAATTTTGAGTAACTCAAGCTGCATTTTCAAATGCATATCAATATATCAAGTTTTATGCTCAAAGAACAAGTTTTTGTTTGCTCTTTGCCAGAAAGCCCTTATTATTGGGATTGTCTTTAATATGAAGTGGAAGTGAAAAAGGACAAGATTGAAGATATTTATTTCCCCAAATCCTCTACTGATACACTCTGACCTGTAAAGATAGTGTAGAAAGAGCTTCAAAGTGCATGTTGAAGAGTATGCGTAGAATGCTCCCCTCTCCAGGGTACCTGCAGAGACAGGTTTGAAAAGGATGTCATAGCATCATTTTGCAATGGCATACTCTTGTGACATTCCTCTCTCTACATACAGATACAAGTTCTCACAAAAATATAGCCAGCTGTAGCTTCCTAATGTGAATTGTGCAGTATTTCAGAGACCTCAATTGATCACTTTTTCCTTTCTGTATAGAGTATTTTTCAGCCTATCCTTCAAAAGAGGCTTCTTCTTAACAGCACTTGGGTCATATTCAAGCCCCATCAAATCAACCAAAACTCTGTGTAATAGAAAACTTCATATTTTATATCAATTATTGAACTATTTTCTCTCTCTTTTTTCCATCAGCAAACAGCTTGTGAAGTTTATTACTATTAAGTTGTACTAATCTTTCTTTTTTACCTTTGTGAGTTTTTCTATCTGCTTTGTAAATATGGGCATTCCTATGGATTTTTTTCCTAGCTTATTTTCTCTCCACATTTTATATGTTCTGTGCAACAATGTGATCTTCATGCATGTTTTAAGTTGGAATGGTGATATGCAGGCACTTTCAGCTCAGATTCAAATCCAACTGTTGAAACTTAGTTCTAAACCTGAAAGGAGGGGAGTGGTCATAAAAATGAACAGAAAGTCTCACAGGTAAACGACTGATAAAACTATGAATGTCTTAAGGGCATGTAATGGTAAATTAATCCTAGCTTCCACGGTTGGAATTGTCCTATCAGGAATAGGAGACAAAATATTGTACCAGCATGAGATGGTTCGTTGGAATATATCCAATGAACCTGGGACACTAAAGAGATTACACTTGCTTGAAAAAAGTTAGCAGGAAAAAAATTAATAAGTATGTGCTTTTAACACAAGATAAATCTTCTGAAGTGGCTTGAGTGCTGGATAGAGAAGAGAAGAACTATTTCTTAAGAAAATTTATAACATTGATCCTGCCTTTTTGGGGGCTAGGATTTGGATTTAAAATTTTTACTATCCATTCTTATTTATTTGTAGGATGAAAAAATCAAAACAATTGAACTTATGGACATAGAGCATAGAAGAATGATGATTACCAGAGGCTGGGAAGGGTAGTGGGATATCAAGGGGAAAAGTGGGGATGGTTAATAGGTACAAAAAAATAGGTAGAAAGAATTAATAAGACCAACTATTTAGTAGTACAACAGGTGACCATAGTCAATAAAAACTTAATTGTACAATTTAACATAACAAAGAATGTAATTAGATTGCTTGAAATACAAAGGATAAATGTTTGAGTGGATGAGTACCCCATTCTCCATTATGTGATTATTACCCATTGCATTCCTGTATCAAAGCATTTCAGGTATCATATAAATATATATACATCTACTATGTGCCCATAAAAAATTTTTAAAATACGCTATTTAATCAAAAGCATAAAAAGTCAAAAGTTAAAGATATGTCTAGTTGGTATGACTCCAGGATCTAAGCAGAAACAAAGAAAATCTTTTTCATGTTAACCATTCTGATGGATATGAATATTAATTTGCCTTTTCCTTAACATTGAAGGTAAGTATTTTTCATATATTTATTTGTTATTAGACATCTTTGTTCATACAAGACCTGCTAGTCATCTGTTCATTTTTTCCAGGACCTCTTTTACTAATAGATTTATTGAAATACTTAAATATGTTTTTACACGTACATTGTAAATGTATCAATGGTAAATATATTTTTCCATGCTAAACTTTGCCTTTGTGAACTCTTAATATAGTGTCTTTTGATTAGCAAAAAGCCCCTCCTTTATGTAAACTTGTAATTTTTTTCTCTAGGTTAGTGTTTTCTAACTTTAAAAAATCTTTCACACTCATCAGAATTGTTTAAATGAAAAGCCAAGCAGTACTGAGTGTTGGAGTATACGGAGTATACTCCAACATATACCAGTACTGAGTATATGGAGAAACTGAACATCTATTTTAAATTGGCCAGACTATGTTGGAAAAATGTCTGTATTGAACTAAAACTGAAAAACTGAACACTTTTATTCCACATGTCTCAGCAAGTCCACTCTTACAGAAGCACTGCCTATATATAAAAAATTCTATATGTATTTACCTAAAGATATACACACAATAGTTGGTATCAACACTGAATATAATAGCCCTAAACTATGCACATCAGCAACAGAATAAATATATGAATTGTGCTATATTTATACAATGGAATGACGCAATGGATTAAACTGTGTCTACATACAAAAGTTCAAAGTCTGAAGCTGTTTTTTTCCTTCTTACCAGTAAATTAATTTATATTATTATTATTGTCTTTACAGCTCTAAGACTCTTTCTTTATCCTACAAGTACAATAGTTTCACTTCAGATATGTCTTGACATTGATTATTCATTAATACATCACTGCAGATTCAGGTCTTTCTTTATTTCGATAAATAGAGCTCATAGTTTTTGAAGTGTTTCCACTTGTTTTGTTATTATTCTATGTTCTTCAACAACAAACATCTTGAATAAGTTCATTTTTTTTGTTCCATATATATCTATCATTTTCTCCCAAATAATACATAAATATTTTCCCTAGTGTTATTTTCTCAAACTATTCCTCTATTTAACTACAGTTTTTGTCTTTCCTTCTTTTTTATTTTTCAGTTTATAGCATTCAATAGATTTGCTTTTCTTTTCCTTTCTTATTCGTTTCATTCCTGAGTTCTGACAGGACACTTCTTAATGGCTTTTGTTATCTCATTATTTTTTATAAGAGCCCTTGTACCTCCTATTTGAGCACCTTTTTCAAAGGAAACTATTTTCTTTAATCTCTGCCATAGCACAGAAAACGGATAAGTATCAGATTATTCTCCTTTCTTACTTTCTCTTTCTTTCTTTCCCTTTCTTTCTTTCTTTCTTTCTTTCTTTCTTTCTTTCTTTCTTTCTTTCTTTCTTTCTTTCTCTTTCTTTCTTTCTTTCTTTTTCTTTCTTTCTTTCTTTTTCTTTCTTTCTTTTTCTTTCTTTCTTTCTCTCTTTCTTCTTTCTTTCTCTTTCTCTTTCTCTCTCTCTCTCTCTCTCTTTTCTAGTACATAGCAAAGACCAAAACAGAAAAAAAGTTCCAACTCTCATAGATATTCATATATGTAGAGTGAAAAGAGACCTATAAAAATGAGTAGAAGAACATATAATGTGGGGTCTA
>CAUYLG010028337.1:0-34911 GCA_963573385.1 Cacajao melanocephalus | reverse complement strand
AAAGCTGTGATTGACATTTTTTTCATAATGAATCCTCTCAGGACATTGTGTAGCCTGTGGTAAGTACAAAGGGAGAGGAAGACATTTTGAATTTTAAGAGCTTTATTATCAGTATAACCCTCCCTAGTTGAATGTTGTTTTTTCTTGTTCCATTAAGTCAAAATACAAATCACAGATTCTCAGTTTCCAATATTTTTAAATGTAATGTTACTTATAAAAAGTATTTTGCTTAAGGTTGTGTGTGTATTCTGTATATACCTCAAGTTCAAGTTAATGGCTTTGATTTATGTTCTAAAGAAACACAAATAACACAAATATTAATAATATCCTTATAACCATAATGAGATAAATATTGGCATTGGTCTTAAGTGCCATTTTATACTTTCTCCCGATGTTCTCTGTATTGTACTAATCAACCTCCCAAATCAATGAGCTACTTGTTAAAAAAAAAAAGGAAAAGGAAAAAGCATGACATTGTGTATTGATTTTTTGTTGACTAAAATCACACACATGGAAACATGTAATTCAGCAGAGTGGGATAGCTATCACGTTCTTGGCTTAGTATTACCAATGGGCAGGATTGTGCCATGAGCAACTATCAGATTATTCCTTTCAGTGGTTCTTATGGCATCTAAATTACTGAATAAATTATTCATTAATCAGTGAATCATAAATTATGATTAAAATGATCATAATTTGAAACTTATGATTAAAATGATCATAATTGAAAACTTGCGTGAAACATGTCTACCCAGGACAGTAACACTCTATAAATACTGTTAAACAATTTAGCTATATTATTTTTAAGTATTATATTGTATGTCAAGCGGTTAAAATGAATTTCAGAGTAAAAGGTGTGTTTCTGAGCAACACTGATAATTTCTTATTTTGGTACTTGGAATATAGTGTGAGATTTTTTAATTTCTAAATTTTGTTGTATCTTCTATTACATGAATGCATTGTTTGACAGTTATAAAATGCAAGTGTTTTTTGAATGATCTTAAGAATTTGGCTTAAAAATTCATTGATACAATGTATTATTTGTATTACGAAGTAACTTGACCCAAAACACCCTTTATGTTAGTTTAGGGTATCTTTTTTCAGTGTCTGAAAGTCAAAGGTATTCCTGTCACAACTGTAAACAAACTTGTCCTAAATGTGTTAAAACATATTCTTGGATACTCTAGTTGTATATCTTTCATGCCTTGAAAATCTGAAGGTTAATCCAAACTCACATGTTTTAGCATATTTAAGAAAAAAACTGCTTTTAATATCACCCTTTTAAACTTTATGAAGATTTTGGTGAGGAATAATAGTATATAAGTGTTGACAAAACTTTGAAAGCTTCTTTCTATAAAACGGGGAATACTCAGTATCTAAATCAGGTCAGGCATGGGAGATACGTGTTTAACATTGGATGTTTTGTGTTTTATATTTATAATGTTCAAAATGCAAGCATAATTTCATCTTTGTCCACCTGGTTTTACAAAAGTAAATCTTAAATTACCAAGCTTTTCTCAAGTTCACATACTTTCTCAAATCTCTATAAAGAATTACTTATCTATTAAAAATCTCCTTAACCCAAATCTGTATTATGGTTTCACCAGATAAATATTCTGTGATGTACCCCAGAAAATCCACACCTTTTGTCCTTTTTTAAATTTGAATAATCATGTGCTTAGTCGCTTGGATTGCTGCCACATCAGTTTAACACGATATCAGCACATTCCCTTGTCATCAAGGTATTGGCTCAAATTTATTCTTAATTGGCTGTTTAAAGCATGCACTACCTTGTTACAGTTGGTTTAGTGTAGTGGATTATTGACATGACGTCATGAGAAGATGTGGAATTTTATACTACATTTATAAAACTTGATTTTGTTCTCTACCCTTCAAGGTGAACATTAAAAATAAGGTGGTATCTGTGTACTTGTACATAAAACCAAAATTGTAGTTGGGAAAAATAAATTTATATATGAAAATGTCAAAATCATTTTAACAGTATTATTTTCAAATAAGATGGAAAGGCTCGTGAAAAGTCATATTGGCAATTTGTATGTAGTTTAAGTGGAATTAAGCAAAGAGAGATGCTTTTGGGTTTTTAATATGCCACTTCTGAGTGAAAACATCTCCTGGAGTCATTGTGTTCAGCTCTGAGAAGAACAAAGATGCTCCTCTACATGTGGCTGGATTTAAATATCCTGTTTTTGATACTAATTTTGAAGTCATGTAACTTCTTTTGATATCTTGGCAAAAGTAACCATATGCTATAAGCATTTGAATATGTTTAATTTTGTCATAGCATCTGTACAGTATATCTTACACATTATATAGAGGGTTCTTATTTGAAATTTCCAGTTCTCTGTATCTTCCCAGTACATCTTGGTCCTCATAATAGGCAAAAGATACAATGAAGGCAGGTGGTTTAGGGGTTATAGTAGGGAAGTGAATAGGGGATTCATTTTCTTATATGACATTTTGCCTTAAGAATATAAAAGTGCTTTAGCACTGCTGGCTGGCATTTTTAATATAGGTAATGAAAGTGACTTAGAAGCATGGGATGAAATAGAGGGAAGAAGAGGTTTTATTTTCTGGCCTTTAGGAAGTGCCTGGTAGGTCATTACAGTGAGAAGTGCACAGAGCTTGAGGAAAGGCATGAAGTCCCTGACATATTTTTTCCTTTTTGTCTCAGTATATAGTTTTAAGCTGCCTAGAAACAGGACTCTATTGTCCCCTCTTGTATAGGCACTTTACATTTCTTGCTGTCACTATAGCAACCACATACAGTACAGACAATTTCAAAACCTGTTTATATTAGTGTAAATAGCAAAACTAAACAACTTTCTAGTTTTCTCTGCGGGCATTTTTGGGAATGTATGTGTAGTATGCTCTGCTTTGTATATAGGAGATAGTACCACATCATCGGTTATCTCAGAACTTCAGGGTCCTCTCTTAACTGCCCAGTTGTATCTTGACATCAATCCCTTTTTCAAGGCTGGGTAGAGACAACTTTCTCCATGTAACTTTGGCCCCTCCCACTCTTCAAGTGTAATCTGGATCTTGCTTTCAAGATCAGCTTCCCCATAGCTCAGGTATCCCTTGCTCTCCTGTATCTTCATTTACTATCAGTGAAGGTATCTCTGTCCTGAAGGTTATTCTAAACTTTCTTTATAACCTTTGTTGCCCAAATCAGTAGTTTCTGTGTAGCTTCTCTAGTTCCTTGCTATCTTCTCACCACTGGCTTGAGGTAGTGATTTGGACTTTGCTCATTAGAGAGCATTATCAGAGAGGTGGAGTCCCTCAGAAGACCAGCTTGCAGTGCATATAGCATATAGATGCCAGTATTAGAATTCTTTAAATTATATTGTATTTAACATTTTCATGCTTTTTAATTTAACTTCACATGTTGGGAAGTAGATTCAGAAAGATAGGAGAAATACCCAGACTCTGCCAGTTCCTTGAGCTCCTAGTTAGGCATGAACGGGATTAAGTTTTATTTGTGTTGTCTTCCTATTACCAAGAATGGCTATGTTGCACAGAATACCAGTTCAGTTTGAGTTGGAAGAAGATGCCAAACCAAATTTATATGTAGCATATAACCTAAGGGCATCCTTGAAACTATTGCCCACATTCCATTTTTTTCTTCATGTTTGCTTACAAAACAAAGATAAACATTATCTGTCTAAAGGAATTAGCAATCAAAAGCCTAACTCTACAAAATAAACCTGTTGAATAAATCTGTTTAAAAGACATCAAAATAATTGTCATGCATTTACTATAGATGCAGATAGAGAAATATGTCTTTAAAGCTCCACTTACACAAAAATAAAACTTCTATATCATGCTTCCTCAAAGAATGTATGAGAGATTAAGACCATGATAATAAAAAGGAAAGAAAACCAGAAATTAGAATTTCAGATGCTAAAAAGTAACTTTCTAGTTAACCCTAAAGTCCTGTCAAATTGTGAAGAAATGTAACAGGATGCACTTGGATTCATTATGTAGTATTATCAATTGTCTAGCCCTTGTGTATTGTTCTAAAAACTTAAGTTTAAATCTTTATGCTATTGCCTGCGAGATATCCTGTTCTTTGGTAGGAAATTTCCGTAGTGTATACTCAAAAAGTGCCTGAAAATGGATTTGTGTTGATTTTAAGCCCATCTAATAAATTATATGTATTTTCTGTGGTATTACATGTGCTTGTCTTAACTGATGACAGAGCCTAGAGGGTTTCTGTCACAATTTGTGCTTTATTTGAATAAAAAGTCTTGAAATTGAAGATATCCATCTAACCCTCAACAAACCATAATGTAATGAAGCACGAGCCACACCATTTTGTCTCTTTCCTAATACAAATGTGTCCTGTCCCTGGCATTAGTTAATGCAGTGACTAGAAAACTGAACCCTGCTACTGTTTTTTATAAGTTTTAACAGAAAATTAAACCGTATGTTTGAAATCATAAGTAAAAGTTCTTTGCTTACGTAAGAGTAGCCTCTTGATTCTCATAGTGATTAGTAATTTTGTGTCATACCATTTAGATGTTGAGCCATTTCATTTGTGCATATGTATATGTGTATGTGTCCAAATTCCTCCTCTTTGTTTAGATTCTACTTACAAATCAAACTATGTAATAGAATCTTAGTACATTTATCATATATTCCAGGTTTTTTTTTTGTTTGTTTTTTAACTGACTATAGAGTATGGCTAAATTCTGGGGCAAAGCTTGATTGTATTTTCAGTAATGTATAGTTACATTGTTTCACATTAGAAATCATTGTGCATGGAAAGTGAAATGTGCATATGAGTTTAAATTATTGTAATATGTACTTTACCCTTCCCCTAAACATCTTACATTGATGATGCACAGAATTCTCTATTTTTGCTTGAAAATAGTCCTTTAGATTGGAGTAGCCTTTTCTTAACATCCCTCTATTGTTCCATGGTATAAGGTGATACCTGCAAAGCACTTTTAAAGATATTTTTTAGGTTAATGTCCAAGATACAGCATTGAAAAGGCAGCTATGTCTAATGAGGGCTCTCTTTGTTGCTAGAGATGAGAGAAATGTATACTAATCATTTTAATTTGTACTTAAAATACATTTTACTAATCATATTGATTTTAAATATGACAAATTCTTCTTCTAGATATTAATCTTTAATCTTTCTTGTTTATCATATTGTTCTAGAGAAGCCTAGATAAAAATGGGTTCCACCTAGTCTCTTTGTAAAACACCTTCCCCACACACTCCCCATCCCTGCCAATTGAGCTCTATGCACATTGACAAGCAAGTAAGAAGACCTTAGGTTTCTTGTATTTGAATTTCCAAAACAATAAAAGGTTTTGACTCAAGATTTGCATGCAAGAGGCAGAAATTTTGTCTCATCTCTTTATCATTTTGTAAACTTGTGTTTCTCTGTATGCTAGGGAAATTTTGCACACAAGGAATGTTTGAAAAAGTGAGAAGTTTAGAGTGCTTGGGTGCTTTTTATTTGCTTAGTGCTGATGTGTTAGGTATCTAGGGAAATAATGCTTCAGGACCTTTTCAACAACACAGCTTCATGAATGACTAGGGGATACTTATGTCTGTGCTGAGGAAAGGGAGGGAGTGGGCAGGTTGGAGTGGGGGCCTTTCCGTGGAAAACAGTGCAGTCAGCTGCTTTATAGATGTGGTTTTTCATTATACTTGAACAATGTTCTTGTGTCCATAATTGACTGAAATGTCAAGCTTCAGGAATGCAGGGCATTTATCAGGTGACCAGAAGTAGAACCTTGTTGATTATGAAATGGAAAAATAATGTCAAGGTAGTTGGGGGAAATGACAAATAAGATTTTACTGGTGAATTTCCATGTTTAGTATGTATATTAATCTTTTTTTAAGTTGCATGTTAATCTAGTGTAACATTATCTCTGCTTTATGCTTTGGGTAAAAAGGAAAAAAAAAGACGAGTTACAATTGTTACTCTATTATGTACTGTTACATATACCTTTTCTTTTAGAAAGGGTTAATTATAGTTACTATTCACACCTCTGTGTTGTCAGTGTTTTTATTCTGGTTTATTCTCTAAACATGTGCAGATTTGGTGTCTTAAAGGCTGGGATCCACATGGTAATTGAAAAGGTAAGACAGCTGCATTGTACAAATTGCAAAAAAAAGTCCTGATCTTCTCTAGGAAACTTTTCCAGCACTTGGTCAATTTATAGAGAGCTATCTAGCTTTTTTTTCTGAATGTTAGAATTGGAAATGAGCCTGATAAATAATGATCAATTTGCATGGTTGATTTCTTTTAAAATCTGAGAAAAGTTCAGTCATTTAAAATGAATATTATTAAAGTGAACATTCATGAGCATAGTTGATAGTAAACAGAAGAAAAAAGGAAAAAATGCAGGGAGAGAGGAGTCAGCCCCAGTCACATGCTGACTTGAATATTGTGTTTCTCCCCTCTGCTAGAATGTAAGCCCCAGGATGGCTATTATGTCTCTCTGTGCTACAGTGCCTGGTATGTAACAGGTGTTCAATTTATATGTGTTGATGGATGAATGAATGGACTACTAATGTTTTTGTTGTTTTTTTCTACCTCTTTTGTTCCCATAGGTAGGTTTTTTTGACCTATGTGATTGCAGCATACTGCCTGGTTTAATTTTTATTTAACACCTCAATTCTCATTTCATTCTGCCTTACTTCAAAAGGATTTCAAGGTGACTATGTTTTTCTCATTCTTTTAGTAGAAATGGCACTTATTTCCTTAAAAATGGCCTGAAAGCATCATGCAGTGGCAGATATATACAAATTTTATGTATTTGAATCTGTGGGGGTCTACATCAGAGAGTGTAACATACCAGAGTCTGTCGTCAGCATATGCAGACATTGAAATAGTAAATGGTACACAATCTTTTTTGGAAAAACAGCTGTTTCATCTTTTTTTTTTTTTTTTTTTGTGAAAGAGTATCACTCTAATCACCCTGGCTGGAGTACAGTGGCACAATCTTGGCTCACTGCAACCTCCGCCTCCCAGGTTCAAGCAATTCTCCTGCCTCAGCCTCCTGAGTAGCTGGGACTACAGCTGCATGCCGCCACGCCTGGCTAATTGTTTTTTTGTATTTTAATAGAGACAGGTTTGGCTCATACCTGTAATCCTAGCACTTTGGGAGGCCAACGCAGGTGGGTTGCCTGAGCTCGGGGGGTTTGAGATCTTACTCATCTTATATGCTCATTCTTCCTTCATATCTGGAATATCCCCTTTTTGCTAGTGGATAACTTTTGTCCCATGAAATTGATGAGATTTTCACAACATTAAAATAACCACTGACAGTCCTTTTGAATGTGTTCCTTATGATTAATTACCACCTTTATGGGATTCCATGAGTTGGGATGCCTAGGTGACCCATTGCTCATCACTACATACTCTGCATTCTAGCAAATTATACCAAAATAGATGTTTACCTAAAAAATATTTTTGAAACAGTTCTGCTATATTTAGATTTCCAAATTCTGTATTTCCTATATTATTACAAAGAACATTGCAATGGACATCTATTTAACATTTTTTTTCATATTTAAAATTATTTCTTTTGGTTATAATCTCAGAGGTGAAACTACTGGATTAAATGGTAGGATGGGATTTGAGGGTGCTTATTGCAAATTTTCACAAATATGTTAAACAACAAAACTTTCCAATTTAATAGAGGGATAAGCATATTATTATACTTTGTACTTATTTATTGAGACTTTTTCTTTGAAGTTTTAATTTCCTCTGAATTGTTTTTGCTTTATTTATTATAATCTTGTTGTTCTTGTGAATAAATTAAATTCTCAAAATAGTACATATAAGTACCATGTGCTAACCACTTTTGCCACTGAAACTCTGTTTAGTGAATATATTATCTCTTGTTATATTTTTGCAGATGTGTGTGCAAAACACATCCTAGTATGCCCCTTAAATTTTTGTAGTTATCTTTTTTCAGCATATAAAGTGGTGTGTTGTTTGAGACAGTCTCACTATCACCTAGGCTGGGGTGCAGTGTTGTGATCTTGGCTCACTGCAGCCTCTGCCTCCTGGGTTCAAGTGATTCTCTTTCTTCAGCTTCCCTAGTGCATCACCATGTCTGGCTAATTTTTTTTTTTTTTTTTTGTATTTTTGGTAGAGACGGTTTCGCCAGGTTGGCCAGGCTGGTCTTGAACTCCTGATCTCAAGTGATCTGCTTGCCTCAGCTTCCCAAAGTGCTGGGATTACAGTTGTGAGTCACTGCACCTGGCCTAAAGTGTTTATTAATGTAAAAAATTACAGCCAGGCATGGTGACTCATGCCTGTAATCCCAGCACTTTCGGAGGCTGAGGCAGGTGGATCGCTTGAGGTCATGAGTTCGAGACCAGCCTGTCCAATATGGTGAAACTCCATCTCTACTAAAAATACAAATAATTAGCTGGGTGTGGTGGGACATGCCTGTAATCCTGGTTACTCGAGAGGCTGAGGCATGAGAATCACTTGAACCTGGGAGGCAGAGATTGCAGTGAGCCAAGATCACGCCACTGTACTGCAGCCTGGGTAACAGTGAGACTCCGTCTAAAAGAAAAAAAAGATACACATGACTTCTTTGAGTGAAAATCAGTAAAGAGATATAATAAGCCAAATTGAGATAATTAAAATTGTCCATTGTCCCAACATTCTAAGAAAACCATTATCACTACTTTGGGACATAAAACGATGTTTCAGTTAGCAATGGATGACATACACAATCATGGCCCTGTATAATTGTAATGGAGCTTAAAAATTCGTATCACTTAGTAATGTTGTAACTGTTGTAGCACAGTTTTGAAAATAAATTTAGTATCGCCTAAGTGTAGGGTATTTATAAAGTCTACAGTATGGTACAATAATGTCCTAGGCCTTTACCTTCACTCATCACTGACTCACCTAGAGCAACTTCCAGTCCTGCAACCTCCATTCACACTAAGTGCCTTATATGAGTGTGCCATTTTTTAATCTTTTAGAGAAATTTTGTATAAATGTGTGGGGTACAAGTGCAGTCTTGTTAAATTCTGTAGATTGCATAGTGGTGAAGTCAGAGATTTTAGTGTATCCATCACCCAAGTAACATGTTGTACCTATGTTCAGTTATGTTTAGATACACAAATACATAACCATTGTGTTAGAATTGCCTGCAGTGTTGAGTACAGAAACCAGCTGTACAGGTTTGTAGCCTACAAACCATAGGCTGTACCATGTAGCTATACCATCTAGGTTTGCGTACATACACTCTCTGATCACACAATGATGAAATCCCCTGTAACATATTTCTCAGAACACAACCCCATCATTATGCAACAAATGACTATACATTTCTTAGTTTGTTTTGATTATAGAATTCTAAAAATCTCTTTATTTTTCCATGATATACTGTAAACATCTTTTACGTATACAATATTTTAATGGATATATTGCATTTGCTGTTTGGACATGACATAATTTCTTTAACCAGCCTAATGTTGATGTACATTGTTGTTCCTTATGTCTTACCATTGCAGTAATTTTACTGCAGTTAACAATTGGATTTATTTTTCATAGAATGAATTCTCACAAGTCCAATCACTGTGCCAAATTTCGTATGGCCTTTTAAGAGGTTTGGTGGCCTGTTGCCCAATTGTCTTCCCAAAAGATTCCTGGTCAATTCTTCAGTCATATACAGGGCCATCTCTACATTAAGAAACTTCATATTAAGATTTGTAAACCTGTTAACTGTCACAGGCCACTACTACTCTGGGTATCTTCAGGTCACGCTGCATGTTCACCAGTCCTTCCAGCCGTGGGAAGTGCAAAGCTTCCCTCCACCCACAAGGTTTCTGTGATCTTTAGCCTTTAATCTATTGTGCAGAGTTTACTTCTTAACCCACTTATAATGTATTCAGCCTATCCTAATCATTGACTCCTTTTGAGAAGGGTAAAAGGGAAAAAAACCTGTATAGTCGCCTAGCTGACCTTTTTTTAATGTTGGGGAATAATAATTAATGATTTTTATTATCTAACATAGATAGCCAATCTTCTGATTCAGGGATGCTCTCCCTCCAATTGTCCATCTACACTGCCAGCCTTAAACGCCAGTCCTGTGTTCATTCATTCAGAAAATTCACCCAGTGTTCTTGTATTTATGTCCACCATATTAAAAACAGTTGAGTTATATGACAAAACATGTTACCATTAAATATTTTAACAGATTTTACTCATATGAGGAAATTATTAATGATTGTGACGTTAAACAGGACAAAAAAATTACAGACTTTTACATCTACTATGATCTCAATTATGCAAGAACAAAAAACATAGAAAAAAGATTACCTTGGGAAGCTGAGGTGGGAGGATTGCTTGAGCCCGGGAGCTCAAGATCAGCCTGGGCAACATGGTGAAACCCTGTCTCTACAAAATACTTTTAAAAACTAGCCAGTCATGGTGGCATGTGCCTTTAGTCCCAGCTACTCAGGAAGCTGAGGTGGGAGGATCACTTGCGTCCAGGAGTTCAAGGCTGCAGCTAGCTGTGATTGCACCACTGCACTGCAACCTAAATGTCAGAGTGAGACCATGTCTAAAACAAGAAAGAGAAAGAAAAGAGAGAGAGAGAGAAAAGGAAAGAAAAAAGAAAAAGAAGAAGGAAGGTAGTATTAGGAGTTGTAGGCGGCAACATTATGGTCAATATTTTTCTGATTCTTTGTGCTTTTGTGTTACAAATATTCTGTATTGAGCATATTATACCAATAATCAGAAAACATTGCTGAATCATTTTTTTTAAAGAATCATCTGAATGGGGATGGGAAGGAATACAAAAGTTGTAAATGTATTAAGTAAATGGGATGCAGCTCTCAGTTTAGAGATCAAGATGATTGGCAACTGGAATACTATGCAGCCATAAAAAGGAACAAAATCATACCCTTTGCAGCAACATGGATGCAGCTGGAGGTTGTTATCCTAAGCAAATTAACACAGAAACAGAAAACCAAATACCTCACATGTTTTCACTTGTAAGTTGGAGCTAAACATTTGGTACTCATGGGCATAAAGATGGCAATATTGGGGACTACTGGAGAGGCAAGGGAAAGGGGGCCAAAGGTTGAAAAACTATTGGGTGCTATGCTCAGTACCTGGATGATGGGATCAGTCATGCACCAGACCTCAGCATCATGCAATATACTCAGGTAACAACCTGTACATATATCCCCTGAAGCTAAAATAAAAGTTGAAATTAAAAGATGATTGGTAAAAATTCATGATGCAATGCCATTTGCAGCCTCTAGTGCAAGTTTGAATGATTTTTGACGGAGTTTTTACCAATTATTGCAGATGTAAAGAGATTACCCTTTTAGCTTATGCCTTGATATTATGTGTTTTGCTTTAGATAGTTTGGTGGTTGGTTGGTTTGTGGGATGGGTTGTTTTTGGCTGTGTAGTAATGACATCAAATGCCCACAGACAAGTAGTTGCAAATGGTAATGGCCTTTTTAAATGGTTTAATTGCTGTACTCAGAATACTCTTCAACTAATCTGATCTGGTATCTTAAAAGTTTAGTACTTAAATTGCTAATAAGATCTAACATTTGGTTGCATTTGTTATAAATACAAAAGTTAGATTAAAAAACACCCAAAGGGGCTTGGCATGGTGGCTCACACCTGTAATGTCAGCGCTTTGAGAGACCCAGGAGGAAGAGAGCCTGAGCCCAAGAGTTTGAGACCAGCCTGGGCAACATAGCAAGACCCTGTCTCTACAAAAAGACAAAAAAATAGGCATGGTGGCTTGTGCCTGTTGTCTCAGCTACTTGGGAGGCTGAAGTGGGAAGATAACTTTATCTTGGGAGGTTGAGGCTGCAGTGACCTATGATTGCAACATGCAACACTCCATTCCAGCTCAGGTGACCATGAGACTCTGTCTCAAAAAAAAAAAAAAAATCCAAATGTAAAGTGAATAATTCAGATCAGGTATACTGGAGTCTACATGAAGAGACAGCAATAGCAAGAGTCAACAGTCCTTATAGACTAAACTGAGGTGATGGTAGTAGTAGGCATTGGAGCACCATTCAAGGTTTGGCAGCTGCGGAGTAACATTTGTTTTGTTTTGTTTTGTTTTGAGACAGGATCTTGCTGTTTCCCAGGCTGGAGTGCAGTGGCATGATCATGGCTCACTGCATCCTTGACCTTCTGGGCTCAAGTGATCCTCCCACCTCAGCCTCCCAAGTAGCTGGGATTATAGGCACATACCACCATGCCTGGCTTTTTTATTTTTTTATTTTTTAAATATAGAGCTGCAGTCTTGCTATGTTGCCCAAGATGGTCTCAAACTCTTGGATTCAAATAATCCTCCCACCTGGGCCTCCCAAAGTGCTGGGATTACAGGTGTGAGTCAGTGTGCCTGGCCTGGAAATAACAGTTTAAAGGCATCCTCTTAAAATGAAAGTTATTGTGGCAACCTTTTAAAGACGGGTTGAAAAGAGAGGAAACTGGAAATAACATCATGAATAGATAATTATGGTATCCCTGGTGGAAGAGAAAATGAAGGCCTGAAACAAGGCAAAGAAGCCAAAGACAATGGTATCTAATGTAATATGGGTAAGCTAACTATATAAGTTATCCAAAACGGGACCTATTTAAGAGTCAAAGAAGGCACTATTAATAATTACTCCAGCATATCAAAATACCATTTTGTACCCCATTAATACAAACAATTTGTCAACTAAAAATATTTATTTTTAATTCATGAAAAAGGCAGATAAGAAGAAAAACATTCCTCCAGGACAAATCTGGGCAGGAGAGGAGTTGTGGTAACTAGATATGAGGAGAAAGAGAGGAAGGAGACAGAGCAGTTGGAGCTTGCTGCCTGGAAGAATGATGGCGCGATACAAAAGAGAAAGAGACGGGATGGGGTGAAGTATTTCATGTTGTTAATTATGAACTATGTTTTCAGTCAGCTCAATGTTACCTAGAAATGACACTCAGATATTGTGTTCAGATAGGGGACAGTTTGCTTTTTCAGTTATAGCAGTGGAGGCGAAGGGTTGTCAGCTTAAGGGGCAGTTGGTAATTCTGACATCATCACATAAATTTAATAGCAAAACTTGACCAGCATTTGTGAATAGTGAAGCTTTTCTTGCGGCCAACTGCTGATGTTTACATTGGGCAATTATAATAGGTAATTGAATGTCATTAATGACCTTTATATCAAAAATAACTCATTGATGAATATAGTAAACATTCATTAAGTATTACTAATAGAAAAGGCAAGGCTTCTTTAATCTACCAAATTGGCAGAATGATCATCCATATTTCTGCCTAGTCTTTGCCTCAGTTACACACATCTTTATTTTTTATTTTATGTTTTTGGAGACAAGGTCTCACTATGTTGCCCAGGCTGGACTGGAACTCCTCAATACAAGTGATCCTCCTGCCTGAGCCTCCTGAAAAGCTGGGACTAGAGGCCTGCACCACCATGCCCTGCTCTAGTTACACCAATCTTAAAATGATGCTATTATATTAATTCAGTCAAGAAATTAAACTAGGTCTATCCAAGCACATACCTGTGACTCAATTCGTGTTGTTGTTTTTAATCCTGAAATGGTACTGTAGAATAAGGGCATTGCCTTAAAGTTTTTATTTGTTACTCAGTTTTTACATTTGAGGTAAGAAGGCAAGTGGCAGGGAAGAATGATTAGCAATAAAGCTTTTTAAAAGTTCTTCAGAAACAGAAGGCAATTGATTGAGTCAAATTGACCTATAGTGACTATTCCCAGGAATTTCCTAATTCTTACTCCTTTGAAAAGAATTTTAACTGCCTTAAGCCATGTAAAGAATGCTGCTATTTTCAGTTTATTTCAAAGATATGCCTACAGATAAGAAACTGGAGAACTTAAAAATGTTGTAACTTTACATGGTCTTTTCTTAGAAAGCTATGTAGGATACAGTGCCAAGAAAAATCATAAGCCTGATACCTTGAAAAAGACACCTTATTAATATGCCCACAACATTATCAGCAAGCTACATAACATCCCTGGACGTTAATTTCACTGTACTTTTAACTAAATATATATCGGAGCCTTTAACACAAGACTGTTTCTAAAATACTGAACACTAGTTATTATAATTAAATATATTCCAAACATCTGCTTTTTCTGTCTCATACCTTGATCTAGTCTGTTCCCTCCACCTAGAATCCTTTTCTTCCTTTTCCCACATAGCAATCTTTGACATATCCTTGAAGACTGAGCTCTCCCATCACTCTGGAAGGTCTGCCCTAATACAGAAGACCGGTCAGCACATCTTTCTCTGTTGCCATAGTGTGGGATTTTTGTCTGTTTTCAGCGGGTTGTTCCAGACTGCAAGCTTCTGGAGGGCAGTGACTCAATCCCATTCAGCTCCATATGCTCACTACCAGCATGGCACACATTGAGGGTGTCCATGAATACATAGAAGCTTTCAGGGTTTGGCCAATTTTACTTTTCCTGAGCATAGATTATTATAAAGTGATATAAGTACCATATGCCTGGATTTGTCTTATTACTACATCTATTTGTTAGTAAAAGGAGGTCACATGGTGCCTTAGTGGTTTCTTTGCACTTAAATATTTTTGAAATCATTTGGTTCTTGGCTGGGAACTGAGTCCAGTATATCTGTTAAAGTATTTCTTATTTGTTGCCACCTCTACAATAGTGCCATAATTTCCAAATTGATATTACATGTATCCTCTTTATTCTCACAATCCTGAGAGGTATGTAAAGCAAGAATTAAGTTCTACATTTAACAAAAGAGAAAACACACAGAGATTGATAGGCTCTAGGTTATATAGCTAACTGGTAACAAACCAATCTTTATTAAAACTAATTTTAAAAATTCAACTTTCTTCAAGTTTGTCTTACTTAAATGATGAATATTGCACATGTTTTTCTTGCATGTAGTTTCTGTTTTAGGAGAAACAGTTTGCCTAGGGTTCTGAAACCAAATAAAAGTAATTGGGTTATGAAGGTCTTCTATCTTCAACTAGTTGTCAACTTTAACTCAACTGTTTAATAATTAAATTTAAACTTTATATTAGTTTAATTTAGTAATGTTTCTTCACATTAATTTTTGAAAGTAGGAAAGTAATAAATGACAAAAAATGGAAGAACATTTATTAAAGATAGAAAAAATGTTTAATAGTTTTGTACATATAAATGTGTCAATGTTTTGGCTTCATTTTAATAAAGCTTTTACTAAATAGTGTCTTTCAGAGAGAGAGTGGTAGCTATTTTGTAAGGAAAATGTAAAATCTTTTCAAATTATAAAATGACTTGATTATTGTTATACTTGGTAAGTGAGAGCCGAATTAAAGTTATTTATGGTTTAATGGGCTACTTTACTAATATTTGTCAGATGAGAACTTTAACAAAAGATGTGACATAAATTTAGACAACATTTTTCATGGTGAATATGACTCAAAAATTTAAAGTTGGAACAGAAAAATTTAAGAAATATAAATAGGTATAATGAATATAAACCAATGTCTTAATACTTTCTACTCTGACTTAATATCAAAATTAATAATTAATATGCTCTTTGAATCCTAGAAAAAAGCTAGTAGTTTAAGTATTTAGTAATGTACTAAAATTAAAATGACTTTAAAGAAGGATTCAGGTATTTCATGGTAAACTTTCTTTGATTTTAAGTTGCCAACTGATAGAGCGCAAAAGTGATAACTTTCTGAATACTGTTGCTGTAAACAAGCATATATTCGGTTCCTGCTGTGTGAAAAGAAGCCATATGTAATGATTGTGGTCTTATTCAATGACAAAGTGCTGATGATATTATTTCCATAGACAGTACAATTCTGCAGCTGGCTCTGTCAGTCTAGGAAGAGAGCTCACTAAATAAAGCCCATGAAGTAATTTGCAATTCAGGGGCAGCATTTTAAAGGAAATGAGCTGAAAGTCTGCTCATTATAGTTAAAGGAAACCTTGTGCTTCTTTTTCTTTTCAATATATTTGTTTCTTCAAAGTATAGCTTGCATAGCCCATATTGGGAATTCAGAAAAAGGTGACAGTGTTAAAAATTTTACTTTTTGGAAAAGATCTTTGGAGATAGATCTTCCAGACACCTAAAAAAAATTATTTAGGTGTCTGGAATTTAAACCTACATTGCTTGTTTCATTTGAGACATGTAAGAAATGTGTTTCAGAGGCATTTGTTAATTGTCTGTTTCCTCACAGTGTAATGCTGTCAAGCATATAAATGCATGAGCCCCAGTGACTTGAAAGCAGAGTCAGAGTTGCTACCCTCCTTCTTGGCTCAATGGAAATGCAAGTGAACTATACAGCATTCAATGGACCAATAACCAGGGCAAAATCAGTAAGTGCATGTCTGGTTTTCTAAGGACAATATTTTAGCTACAAATGATTCTTTTGATGCTGTATGTATCTACTCAGCCCATCCCCCTTAAGGAGTCCAAAATTGTGTCCTTTGGTCTCCTATATATAATAGCAAAATTTTATTTATAGCAAAATAAAAGTCAATAGACATTTGAGTAGCTACTCGAGCTTAGAAACCACTAGAGGTCAGGGATGTAGAGAATGAAATCATGCATGTTGCCAGGTTGCTTAATCTTATGGGGCAGATTGATGAACGATAGCTTATGTGGTGTTAGAAATATATCAGAGGTAAGTATTTCTGCTTTTAGTAATAAAATTTCTGACATACATACTTATGGAATAGCCTGAAGACCTATAAGAAATAAGTCAGTGCCAGGGTGACATTTTATGACATGTCAGTAGCAAGCTTGGTTCTTCTGTTGGGGTAGGTTTGTTTTCTTTTTTTCTTCTTTGTGCCTACTGCTCCTTCACCTCTATATTGTGGACATTCCTTATGACCTGTCCCCACCCATTGCTACTCCAAGTCACTCAGGGTTTTTCCAAACTTCCCTCTCCATCCTTATCTTTTGGTCTTTATTGAGACCCTGGTAACCTGCAGATTCATGCTGCCTGTGTGATTGTTCAGATGATGTCTGAAAGGTAATGTGTATATCAGAAAGTGAATTCATTTTCCCACCCCCCACTTTCTGCCTCCTTCTTTCCTATTTCTCAAATTTCGGTAGCACTGATCTTGGTCCTGCAAAGTAGCAACACCCTTAAATAGAGTATCCACATATGAGTGAGATCGTATGGTAGTCGTCTTTATGTGCCTGGCTTATTTCACTTAACATAGTGTCCTCCAGTCTCATCTATGTTGTCACAAATGGCAGCATTTCCTTCTTTTTTAAGGCAAAACGGTAGGGAATCCCATCTTGCACAGTGTCTTCCTGAAACACCTAACTCAGCACACAGGGGGTGCTCCTCGTCCCTGCCTGTATAAGGGTATTGCTGCACATCAGTGGACTCCTCAGCTCTCCTGCATATTCCTTTCATCATCCCCAGCAGACAACCTTGCTTCATAATTTTAAAAATGATAAAGGCTATAAGGTGTGAACTCCTGGACCTCCCTACCATTTTATCTCCCTTTGCTCATTTTCTAGGAGTTTGTTCCCTCTAGTCACTGAAGCTGATTCAAGACTCTTCCATAACTATACTCTTAGTTCCATTTCCTCTTGCACTGATGCCTCGTTTGCTTCCTTCCATAACATCGTATGGAGCACTTACTATATGCACGCCAGTGTGCTGATGCTGGGAAAGTAGTCATGATAATTAAGATGGTCTCCATTCTAATGAGGAGAATCTTTTTTTATTGTTTTTTCAATCTCTTAAGTGGCTCCATATGATCTAAGATATTTTCAACTTTTCCCCTGTATAAAAAAAATTCTAAACTCTCTTAACTTTATGCCTCCTCTTGATACTACCTGATTACTTCCCTTCCCTTTTCAACCAAGCTCCTTGAGAAAACATTATGTTTCTGAAACTTGAGTTCACACAATTTTTAAAGAAACTTGTTCCATGTCTTACAACCTATATAAAAATTAACTAAAAATGGAATATACACCTAACTGTAAAACTTGAAACTATAAAAGTTCTTAATATAACACAGAAAAAATCTTTGTGACTTTAGATTAGGCCAAGATTTGTTAGATATATAACCAAAATTTGAGCCATAAAAGAAAAAAAATTGATAAATTAAACTTTATAAAAATGAAGTACAGAAGTCTCCTTTTATCTGTAGTTCACTGTCTGTGGTTTCATTACCCACAGTGAATACCTTGGTCCAAAATTACTACATATAATAAGATGTTTGAGATAGAAACCACATCCACATAACTTTTAGCAGCAAATTATTATAATTATTCTTATTTGTTATCAGTTACTAGTAATCTCTTATTATGCTGAATTTATAAATTAAACTTGATCATAGGTATTATATATAGGGAAAAACATAGTCTATAAGGTTCAGTACTATCTACCATCCAGGTATCCATCCTCTGGGAGTCTTGGAATGTGTTCCTCCTGGATGTGGGAGAACTATTGTATTTCTGCTCTTAGAAAGATGTGGGTAAGAAAATGAAAAGATAAGCCACACATTGGAACAAATAATATTTGCAAATCACATATCTTATAAAGAACTTATATCCAAAAATCACAAGAAAATAAGCAACTCAATTAAAAAATAGGACCACGTGCTGTGGCTCACGCCTGTAATCCCAATACTTTGGGAGGCTGAGATGGGCAGATTGCTTGAGTCCAGGAGTTTGAGACCAGCCTGGGCAACATGGCAAAATCCTGTCTCTACAAAAAGTAGAAAAAATTAGCCAGGTGTGTTGGCATGCACCTGTGGTCCCAGCTACTCAGGACGATAAGGTGGGAGGATTGCTGGAGGAGGTAAAGGAGGTTGCAGTGATCCAAGATCGCACCACCACACTCTAACCTGGGTGACGGAGTGAGACCTGTCTCAAAATAAATAAAAAGAAAGGCAAAAGATCTGAACAGACATTTCAGAGAAGTAGATACACAGAGGACAAATAAGCACATGAGAAGATGCTCAACAGCATTAGTTATTTAGGAAATAATAAGTAGCTTCTCAGAAAGTTCAACCTATGCCTATTACATGACCCAGCCATTTCACGACTAGGTATTTACCCAAGTGAAAAACAAAAGCCCATTCAAAGACTTGTACACAAATGTTCATAGAAGCTTTATTTATAATAGTCCACAAGTGAAAAAACCCAAATGTCCCTTAGTGCATGCCAGTATAAACAAATCGTGTTATGTCCCTACCATGGAATACCACTTCGTCATAAGAAGGAACAAACTATTGATAAACAACAAGAGGCATGGGTATCAGAATTATTACACTGAATGTAAGCCAAACAAAAAGGATTGCATACTGAATAATCCCATTTATATGAAATTCTAGAAAATTCCAAGTAATCTATAGTCACAGAAAGCAGATTAGTGGTTGCCTGGGAAAGGGGCATGAGGAAACACTCTGGAATAATAGATATATTCATTATTTTTATCGTGATGATGGTTTCATGAGTGTTTACATATGTCAAAACTTACCACCAAATTGTATCTTTAAGTATGTGCAATTTATTATATGTCCATTATACTTCAGTAAAGATTTTTTGTTTTTTAGAAGACTACATAGTGTTCAAGTCCATTAACATGATATTCTTACGAAGGCAAAACTACGGAGACAGAAAACATATCAGTGGTAGCCAGGAGCCAAGGTTAACCTCAAAATAGCATGGGAGACGTTTTTGGGTTGACGACATTGTTTGACGTTTTGATTATAGTGGTACCTGACTATACATGTTTGTCAAAATTCACAGAACTGTACATTAGAGGGTACATTTTACTACATATTAATTCTACTGTGATTTTGAAAATAGGAAAATTAATCAAATAATCCTATGACTACCAGAGTTGTTTTTATTAAATTTCCACATCCTAGTACCTAGAGTAGTGCCCCTTTACCTGCAAGGGATATGTTTCAGGATCCCCAGTGGACGCCTGAAACCATGGATAGTACTGAACCCATATATCTTATGTTTCTCCTATACATACATACCTATGATAAAATTTAATTTATAAATTAAGCACAGTAAGAAATTAATAATTTAAAAATAAAACAGTTATAACAATTTACCATGATAAAAGTTCTGTGAATGTGGTGTCTCTCTCAATGTTTTATTGTATATAAAATTTTTGGACTTCAGTTGTCTGTGGGTCAGCAAAACCACAGATAAGGGAGGGCTATCTGTGTATATAAAGTCAAGTATATTTTTATTTATACATCAGGTTTATTACATTTAAAACCAAAATACATTTACAAATTAAATTTTAAACACTATAAATTCAGTACCATTCAAAGAAGCAACATTTATTTAATAAGATGGACAATGTTATTTTGTTGGACACGAAACGTTTGTGGGTATGGCTCCTTCGCCAGGACACCTTCCTGGCCACCCCCAGTGCCTGGTGCCAAGTGTAACTCTCTCAAGTCCTCTGTCCTCTCCTGAATGGTCTTTCCCGTCTCCTGGATCCTCACTGCTGTCCCCGAAAAGGTTCGCCCTCTGCTGTGTCTCAGTAGAATACATCCGTCTCCATTTTCTCCTCCACACAGGTCTCCCGTTAGATAAGCGGGAAAGCTAGCTTTTGGTCCTGAAAACGGAAAAGAAAGGAAAAAGAGGAAGCACCATATAGGTCTGACCTCAGAATAGAAAGTCTGAAAAACAAATGGGGAAGGTTACACACTTGCTGACACCATCCTTTCTCGGATGTTAAGAATGTCTGCATTTCTGTCACAGTACACGAGGACTCCTTCTATTACCTTAGCCTTGAAGGTGCCAGGCTTGAGAGGGCAGGGACAGAAAAGTCCCACCCTGCCCAGCCTATGGTCCCCTTCTAGGCTCTGAACTACTTGAAGACAGGTACAGTCTCTGCCTTACAGTACCTGGCATGTGTCAGCTATAATCAGTGGATGAATAAATCAGTAAATGAATGCATCAGTCAAATTCATTCCATTGTGATAACTTGAATAAATATTCAATGATTAAATCGGTGCAATCAAATGCAAATTAATTGCTGCCTTAATTAATTTATCAGTAGGTGTGGCAATGGCATCTGGTTCATATACCAATTCTCAGTAACAACCAGTTGATGTTTGTCTTTTCTAGATGTTCTATTATCTGGAAGAGGCTCTGAGGACTGATCTTCACACATGTTTCCGTCCAGGTTATCTTACTAAAATGCTTCAGAAGTTCACACGTTTTAAAAACAAAACATATAGACTCTGGAATCTTGGGTAAGTTGGTAAATATATCTGAGACTCAGTTTCTTCAGCAGTAAAATGGGGATACCAGTAGGAACAACTTCACAGAGTTGATGTGAAAGTTAAATGAATCAATGAATGTAAAGTGCTTGGTGCGATGCATGGCACCAGGTGACAGTAAACATTGACCATTCCTCCTCCTCCTCCTTTTCTTCCCATTATCACTACCACCACCACCACCACCACAGCCTTTGCGATTTTTTATTTTCTATTTCCCACTAAAATGCCAGTAGAGCCTTGCCTAGCTGGAGGAAGTATTCTGAACTCTGACTCGTCTCTTCCTTCCTTAGGAGAATTCAAAGAATTCTAATATAATTTCACCTGCAATCTCCCTAGATGACCATTGCTTTTTATTTAAATAGAATAAATTTGAGTGACTTACCACCTCCTGCACACACAGAGAATTGTTCTTTAGCGAAAACAACAATAACAACCTTATTCTTAAGAGGAAAAATGGCGTGAAATTAGAATGCAGTTTTGGTTATACAGTTTCTACAAAGTGTATTCTTAAGTCTCTAGTCATCAAGGTAAAAAGTGGCTTTCCAAAAGGGAGAGGGAGTAGATGGTGTTGCTGTGAGGAGATAGTAATCACCTTGCCGTTGGGCCCATCTCTGCCGGGGAGGTGGTGTACGCTGGTGGTGATGGGTCAAGGGTTTCAGCTGGATTCAGTTTTCATTCTTCTCTTGATCTTCTTGTATAATTTGGAACAAATTAGTCTGCCACCTCTCTTAGCTTCTCTTTTCTGTTTCATAACAGCTACTTCATATGAGAATTAAATGAGGTCATACAAATGTGGGAAAAAGAAAATGCTCTTTTAAAAAACAATTTCAGATGATTTTATGTTAAAGGGACTCAACCAAGAAAAATGTATTCTTCTGTTTTGGGGCCATCTACTTCTGGAAGGCAAAGCCCCAGCTCCATCTGGATTTTTTTTTTTTGAGACTGTCTCACTCTGTCACCCAGGCTGGAGTGCAGTGGTAAACTCTTTCTCTATTGCAATTCCCCTGCCTTAATAAATTGGCTCTATCTGGAAAGCTGGCCAAACAAACTCACAGGGTGTTTATGTTACTGCCTGTCTTTATGAAAGCAAAGGCTTCGATTTTTTCATAAGCCCCACCATGCAGCTAGCACTTGACTTAGTGCCTGAAGCCTTACAGGCACTCAACAGGCATTTGAATAAATGTGTCCTGAACAGTGTTGTCCAATAGAAGTAAGAAGTGTGTCACATATGTGATTTTAGATTGTTTAGTAGTTACAGTCAAACATGTAACAAGAAACAATAAAACTAATTTTAATAATATATTTTAATTACTGAATATATCCAAGATGTTATCATTGCAACATGTAATCAGTATAAAAGTTATTGGGATATTTTACATTTTTTTTGTATTAAGTCTTCAAAATCCACCGTGTGTTTTACATTCAGAGCACATCTCAATTTGTATTAGGTGCCTTGCAAGTGCTCCATAGCCTAAAGCAGCTGATGACTCCTGTACTGTTCAGGGCAGGTCTGGAGCCTCCTAGTGTTCAGTATATGGTAGCTGATAGATAATAACACAATGCAAAGATTTGGAGGAAGAAAGTTTTATTTTGAGAGCTGCTATACCCACTAGTTGACAGAGTGACTATGAGACTTCATTCACCTGTCAACATCTGGAACAGCAGAAAGAACTAAAGTGCCCATGATAAATGAGTAAGGACACTGGACCAGGAGTGAGGTGAATATGCAAAATCCCACACCTCCCAGACCCCCAAAGAGACGGGAGAGCAGAGGAAGCCAAAAGAGCAACAGGCTTGTTACACCAGTAGGAAGACACAGCAGGTGGCAGGCCCTGCTGAGGAGTCTGCCAGCAGAGCATCTCAAAATGCAAACCAGGCTGGGCACAGTGGCTCATACTTGTAATCCTAGTACTTTGGGAGGCCAAGGTGGAAGGATCACTTGAGCTCAGGAGTTCAAGACCAGACTGGGCAACAAAGTGAAAAACCTGGTTGCAACAAAAAAAATGTAAATATTAGCCAGGTATGGTGGTGTGTGTCTGTAGTCCCAGCTACTGGGAGGCTGAGGTGGGGGGATTGCTTGAGCCTAGGAGGTTAAGGCTGCACTGAGCCAGGGTTGTGCCACTGCACTTCAGTCTGGCTGACGGAGCAAGACCCAGACACCATCAGAGAGTTCACCAGAACATACCAAGGACTCAACTCTGATCTTTTTTTTCTTTTGTCTAAATCCCTATCTAAGAAATCAGAGGAGTCACACCCTATGAACCATAAAATCTCAGACGATGGATTTTATTTAACCCTGTGTAATGTGGATTGCTTTCCAAGTTGACTCTGGCATAACATCACATGACAGATGAAGAGGGAAACCAAAATATTTTACCCCAAAAATATGTTTCATCACTATATTTTGAAATAGCCCTGTAAAGCTGTTTGTTTGTTTTTTTTTTTTTTTTGAGGGAAATTTGCATCTGTAAAAACTTTAAGGCAGTGCCCTTATTTTACGGTATCATTTCAGGATTAAAAACAACAACATGAATTGAGTCACAAGTATGTGCTTGGATCACAGACCTAGTTTACTTTCTTAATTGAATTAACATAACAGCATCATTTTAAGATTTGTGTAACTAGAGCAGGGCATGATGGTGCAGGCCTCTAGTCCCAGCTTTTCAGGAGGCTCGGGCAGGAGGATCGCTTGTACTGAGGAGTTCAAGTCCAACCTGGGCAACATTAACATACCTAGGTCTTTCCTTTTCTAGGCTCTCCCAGTCCTGAAGAGATTAACTGAGAGTCTAGCACCTCCTAAAGGACTGAATAGGAAATATTTGCCATCTATGGTCTATAAGGCCTGCCACCTATAGACTACTGGAAACGGCCTGCCTCACTACATAATAAGAACCTTGGATCCACAACCCCTTATCTTAACCCAGGCACTCCTTTCTATTGATCTCAGGTTTTTAGATAGTAACTTAACTCTTTCAGCCAATCAGGAAATCTTTCAAGCCACCTGTGATCTATAAGTCCCCACCCTTCAAATTGTCCTGCCTTTGGGGACTTAACCAATGTGTACCTCGCATGTATTGATTCATGTCTTATGTCTCCCTAAGATGTACAAAACCAAGCTGCAACCCAACCACCTTAGGCACATGTTCTCAGGACCTCTTGAGACAGTGCTGTGGGCCATGGTCACTCATATTTGGCTCAAAATAAATCTCTTTAAATACTTTACAGACTTTGGCTCTTTTCACTGGCAGTGCTGTTCCTGGGATTTGTCGTATCAGGGTATGTGTTTAGTCCATTTTTGCTGATATAACATTCTAACACAGACTGGGTAATTTACAAACAATAGAAATTTGTTTCTCACAGTTCTCGAGGATGGGAAGTCCAAGACCAAGGTGCTGGCAGGTTCAGTGTCTGGTGAGGGCCTGGTTCCTTAAGCCCTTTTATGAGGGCCCTAATCCCATCCATGAGGGCTCTGCCCTCATGACTTGATTACTTCTTGAAGGCCTCACCTCTCAACACTATCACACTGGTAATTATGTTTCAACATATGAATTTGGTGGGGACATATTCAGACCCTAGCAATATATAATGTAGTTTTTTTCTTCCTATAAAACTTCTTTGGCTAATTTACGGCCAGCATGCTTTCCATTGGAATGTTGGTACTAGCCAACTGGGCTGTCTACTGAAATGAGTTTGTCTCAGGTTTCTGGGTAGGAAACTGTCTCCTTAAAAATGACTTTTAGGGGCCAGGCATCATGGCTTATGCTTGTAATCCCAACAATTTGAGAGGCCAAAGTGAGGAGTTCACTTGAAGCCAGGAGTTCAAGACCAGCCTAGTCAGTGTAGCAAGACCCCATCTCTGCAAAAAATAAAAAAATTAGCCTGTCATGTTGGCACATCCTCTGGTCCTAGCTACTCAGGAAGCTAAGGTGGGAGGAACACTAGCCTGGAAGGTCACGGCTGCAGTGAGCTGTGATCATGCCACTGCACTCCAGCCTGGGAAACAGAGCGAGACCTTGTCTCCAAAACAAAACAATACAAAAAGTGACTTTTAGATGTGTGCCCCTCACTAAATAATTTTCATCATACTGATGACACAGTGCTTGGGAGAAAATCCATTGTGCATGTTTAAAACTCCGTTTTAATGCTACGAGGGTAAATTGTGTGTCGTGCAAGATGATAAGCTACTGGCTTTGGTATCCAAAGCAATAGCTGCCTCCCACCACATTTGACTAATGTTAGTTTCATTGTTGCTATGAGTTTCTGAATCACAAGGACAAGAGGGCAGTTAGCGCCACTTCACCCAGCCCTCCTCTTTGCCCTTAGGGAGCAGTCTGGGTGGTGGATTCTAAACTGTCCTGCAGAGAGAGTTCCCAAAGGTGTCAGTGGGGATTTGTAAGAAGGAAGAAGTTCCTGATATTTAAGGGAGAATTCTGCCATGCAGATCTAAGAACCCAGCCCACAGCTTACTGTGAACAATTTTTAACTTTCGACTTTTCCAGAAAATGAAGACTCACCCTCCTAGGTTTCAAAGAATATCTGCCAGTAATACGTTGCTGGAGACCCATGTCCTACAAAAGATCCAGTAATTTTGGTGAGAGATCTCCAAGGCAGGTGAAGGAGGTAAGGGGTTCATGGGGCTATTTCCCCAGCACTACTAATAACATAATAAAATATCAGCTGTTGTTTGACAACAAACAGAGACACACTATAAAAGCACAACTGTTCCTTTCAGACTGTATTAATAGAAAAAATCTGGTAAACAAGAAAGATCAGTACAAGAATGTTCCACCAAGTAGATCCAATTTCTCAAAGGAAATGTTAATCCCTATGCATGACAGGCTTTCACATTAAAAAAAAAAAAAGTGAGTCATCATTGTATCACTGATTATTTTAAGCAGTTTTATAGAGGTTAACGGGTGTTGGAGTCAAAGAAGTCTTTCTTTTTCATTTCTTTTTTTTTCTCATCAGATATTTGTAAGGAATATTAGAGATATATTCTTAATGAAATAAAACATTGAAGTATATTTAAAGATTTATATGTGCCCCTCTCCGATTTCATTCTACTCTTTTCTCCCTAAAATAAACCATATTCTTAGTTTCAAATATGCTTTCTACTTGCTAAATATGTATGTATCAATAAGTGAAGTACCATACTGCCTCTGCATATGTTAAATTTTAAATGGTAACTACTGCTAATAATTTGTGTCTTCTTACAGAAACGTCTACAAATGTACAAGCATGCGTATGTATTTTACATAAAATAAGCTCCTATATACCTATCTACACCTTGTGTTTTTGGCTTACTGTATCTTAGATAACTTTTTATATTCATGTAGATCTACCTAATTCGTTTTAATAGCTGTACATTTCATGTTAGAAGTACTTGAATTTATTACCCCAACTTCTTCTTGATGGGCATTGAATTGTTTACTTTCCCTTCTTGCAATCGTTTCTTTATTATGCGTATTGCTGAAGATGTTTCTGTGTACTCATAAAAGTGTATCTGTGAACTAAGCTACTGGAAACGGAGCTGCTAGGTCAAAGGATTTGTTCCGTTTATATTTGTAAAGACATAATTGCTCTTCAAAAAGTTTGACTGTCTTATAATTCCGGGTTAGTATCAAATGACTTAATATTAGACAAGCATTGGTGGAAAATGATATTTTAATTAGCATTTGTTTAATTATGTATGAGATAAAAACCCTTTTCATTTGTTTATTGGCCCTTTTATTTGCTTTGAACTGTGTATTCAAAGCCTTTTCTCATTTTTAAAAAAGATTGAACCCCTTTTATAAAGACTAACAGGTGTTGGACTCAAATGAGTCTTCCTTTTTTTTATTCTTATTTTCCTTCAAATATTTGTAAAGACTGTTACAGATATATTTTTAATGAAATAAAACATTAAAATATATTTAAAGATTCATATATACCCCGTTTTCAAATTGCTATAAAAGTACCTTTATATATTAGGGAAATTCACTCCATTCTCCTATGAATTGCAATTTTTTTTTTAACCAGTTCATTTTCTCTTAACTTTACTTATGGTATTTTTAATGCAAAATTTATGTAGTAAATTTGCTAATCTTCTTTATGATTTCTGGGTTGTATCTTATTCAAGAAAGTATTTCCTCCGGCCAATAATATCTCCCTCTAGTACTTTCATGGTTTCATTATGTTGTAGTTACATCTTTATTCATCTGGAATTAATATTCATGTAAGAAACAAGATAGGATTTTTTTTTTATTGCACTAAGTCCTCACACCATTTACTGAATAATCTTTCTTACCCTGATTAGAAATGCTGCTTGTATCATTTCTATTTTATCTCTATTCCGAGCCAGTCATCTTCTGAGTCATCCTGCAATATCACAAACTCTTTTAAATTGCTGTAGTTTAATAATGTGGTTTCATATCTAACATGGCTAGTTTCTTTAGATTTGTATTTTTTTTGGAGAGTAGCTACTAGCCAGCTCCGGTATACCACCAAATAAAGTATTGTTGTTGTGCTATGAAAAACATGCTTAGGCCATGCTAGGAACACAAAGCAGAGAATAGTCAATTCCATTCGAAGGAGGAAGATAGTAGAGGAAGCTTCATAGAGAGACTTTCAGGTGTTCTAAGGTTTTCTTTAAAGACCTGGAATGTAACCCTCTTTTGTAGCACATGAGGCCTTCCATTTTTGTTCCATTCTTGGACCAGATAGTTGAGAAGTCCGTATTTAGAAGAAGTATAGGCTTCATGTCCTCAATAGCAAGATAAATAGCAAAGATCCCCAGGAGATCCTAAGGTGCTGTGAGGGATTGAACCAGAAACTCAGCTGAAAAGCCTTAGTTGGATCCTCATCTTTAAGTTACAAGACTGCAGACAGACAAAGTTAGAAACTTTGTTTGTCTTAAGTTTCTTTCTTACTCTAGCCTGACTCTTTGCCACTCAAAGATTTCTTATTGAACAATTACAGAACCAAACTGGGGCATTGCTAATAAATTTGCCTCACAAAACTGGGGAATCCCAGACTCTGGAAAAAAAATTATCTGATAGGAATGTTGCATGGAAGCCAGGAACACTGCATTAGAAGACATTAGAGTTCCTTCCACTTTTCAATAAGCTGATGGTGCTATGAAGAGTCTGGTTGGAGTCATTTTTTTAGTCGTTCTAAAGGAGCATTTTTGAATCCTTGTAATGTCCTGTGGTTAGGGTTTGTTGTAAGGGAGATTCTGTCTTGGCTAAGATGTAAGGCCATGTGGCCCTCTGGAAAGAAAAGAGGTTGGGGACATGTGACTCAGGGGCTGTGGCCAACACACCTCCTTCACACCTACTCTGTCTCTCACAGGTACTAGCACCCTCCCTGGTTCAGGTAGGGAATGAGGAATAGGTTTGTGTGAGGTGGGAGACCTCCAAGGGCTATTGCGGGATCATTTCTTGAGCAGCCAAAATGAAATGTATTTCTCTTCCCAAGACATGTGCAGTGCCTTCGCTAGCTTCTTTTTGAAGACAGACAGATTCCCTTTTTTGTTTACACCATAAGCACTCAATAAATAGTATGCCTCAGTAGTCATAATAATCCCTGGTTCCTTTAAGAAACAAGCCAAGCTCATGAGTAAAACCAGCGTTAGTGGACACCAAACAACTGTCACATTTCGGACACCTCAGAGCCAGCTTGGTAGCCAGTGACCTTTCAGTGTGAGCTGGCTCTTTGGTGTTACTGGAGGCGAAGCAACTGCTTCTTCAGAGGCATGGGGCTGCCCCAGACAGCTGTGTTTGCTGAACTGTTTGATGTCACCTCTCTATTTAGTCCAGAAATAGAGATCTGAGAAAAGAAAAAAAACCCAAACAATGGCAAGGTCTAAATGTAAACATAATACGGCAATGACAGTGGCTTGTCGACTTAGATTGTGGGATGCTTCATAGCGTCCAGGCTGTAGGCAGCAAAGGGAGGCTAAGCCAAGATTTGGGTGTCCCCATGTCTCAATCAAGGTCTTCAAAGATCTGGATTAGTTTAGCATGTAAATTCCTCACTCTGCCCTTGCTCAACTGGAGAGTTTGTGTCTGGGCTTGTGACAGCGAGGAGAGGCTAGAGAAGAAAGAACAGTGGGTAACAGAATGGCCCAATAGAGTATTTGTCTCAGATGTCTATAGAGGAGGAAACAAAGATCCTTTAACATGGCGATGTGGTGCAGTGATAGGAACCTGGAGCGTGTCTGGAGGAGAGCCGCCTACCTCTGGTTCTGTGTTGGCCATAACATTTTATCTCTATGCCCAATTTATCTCAGTTTGCTCATCTGTATAACAGGAAGATAAAACTTCATAATATGATAATTTTCTGATTTTCTAATCTCTGATTCTAAGAGCGTCAATAATCTCTGCAAAGTTAAACACAGACCAGAAACTACCCAGGAGACGCAGACTTCACCCACAAACAGGGCTTATACAATTTTTTTAATGTCTTCTGTAAAATCTATATAAATTTTACCACCCCCCATGTCTTCTCCATATTCCTTTGAGATTAGCTAACAGCACCTTGGACTAGTTCTACTCCAAAGAGGGTTAGAGAGACTGTACAGTTTTATGATACTACCCTCAGGAGCCAAGGGAGTTTCACAAGCCAAAATAATTACCCAAACCTTACAGCTGTGCTTATCAGGCTCTTGCTTATCACCACCATTGACACCAAAACCAAATATGTATGAAATATTCACAAAAAGGGGTGAGCTTACTGTGCTGGGAACTTTGTTAAGAAACAAAATTGGTCCTAGGCCTGACAAGCTCATCCTATCATTTTGAAGGTGGAGGTAAATTTTCTCTCTTTCTTTCTTTATTTCTTTTTCTTTCTCTCTTTCTTTCTTTCTTTCTTTTTTTTTTTTTTTTTTTTTTTTGAGAGGCAGTCTCACTCTTTCACCCAGGCTGGAGTATAGTGGCACGATCTCAGCTCACTGTAAGCTCCGCCTCGTAGGTCCAAGCTATTCTCCTGCCTCAGCCTCCCAAGTAGCTGGGATTACAGGTGGGAGCCATCATGCCCAGCTAATTTTTGTATTTTTAGTAGAAATGGAGTTTCACCCTGTTGGCCAGGCTGATCTCAAACTCCTGACCTCAAGTGATCTGCCCACCTCGGCCTCCCAGAGTACTGGGATTACAGGCATGAGCCACTGTGCCTGACCTTGGAGGTAAATTTTTAACAAGGGAAAATGCAGGAAGTGGCGTCTGCTGGAAAATGAGGTCATGATGCTCTGTGGAGGAGGAGGGCCCTGATAGGAGCCTGGAAGGAGGAGGCCGCTGGCAGCAAAGACGCCAGAGGCACACCAAGCCAGAACAGCATGATGAGAAGGGCACAGAAGTGCCATGTTGGGAGACAACAAGCACATGAGCATCTTTGCAGGACAGAGCAGATGAGAGCGAGCAGACAACAGGTTCAGCTGGAAGGGGGTGCAGGATTGGCAGGCATCCCTAGTTACCTAGCCCAATATCTTGTCTTCCTCCTTAATAACCCAATCTTGATTTTTAGCTGAGCTTCTTGATGATCAGAATCAAAGAAAACACTTTCCAACCTCCTTTGCAGTTAAGTGTGAGCACATGGCTGTGCTCTAGACAATGAGATATAGGCAGAAATGTTCTGGGGGACTCTGGGAAGATGCATGTCCATTTCCCCCTTTCTTCCTGCAACATGGACTGCAGATGGGGTGGCTGGAGTTCAGCAGCTGACCTGCACTAGGAGGTGATTTGAGAATGGCCTATGTTGAAGTTTATAGAGAAGAAAAGGAGCCTGGGTTATTAATAATGCCTCGAAGTAGCCTAAGACTGCTTATCTCCAAATTTGTTTCACATGAGAGAGAATTCTAAGATACAGTTCTTCAGTATTTTTCTGTCACATGTATCCAGATTGTAGTAGGCCTAGAATTTCAGGATAAATTACTTAAATCTAATTCTTCAGAGACTAAGAAACACTACAATTTTAAAATTAATATATCGGTTATATTTTGGGCATGTATGCCAGACATTGTGGTGGATGTGAAGGAGTGTCCAGCTGATTTTCTGAAGGCCACAATACGGAGATGCTTTTGTGGTTCATTTAAGATGAGTTGATGTTTGGCTGTCAATGAGAACTTACATATATTTCTCATCTCTCCCGGTAAGATGAAAAATATCACCACCATTGACACGAAAACCAAATGTGTATGGAATATTCACAAAAAGGGGTGAGCTTACTGTGCTGGGAACTTTGTTAAAAAACAAAATATTTGTAAAGCACATCACTATAGGTGGTGTACTTGAATGGCGCTGTCAAAATATCCACCAAACTCACGGAGTTAAATGTCCTGCTTTCAGAAATGGCCAGGTAAATGCTTCCATTGGTCTAAAACTCTAGACTCTATAATGAGCTTTCTCTATCTAGTAAGTCTTCCATTTTACTTTGACTCACCACAAGCTATTAGAAAGAGTCTTGATTTTGCATTCACTGCCCGAGAGCACCTAGAATATAGCAAGTTCATGAGAGTGTTTGGCTAAGTGGGAAGGGGGCATTTGGAGCTTTTTAAAGGGAAACAATATCTCTAATGCTCAGTTTAAAAAAATACACAGGGAGTGACTCTAACAACTCTCCTATTCCCTCCCCAGCACTCAGCCTCAGCTCTGAATCAAATATAGGGTTGTGCTCTGGGCTGATTTTCTTTTTTTTTCAACAGGGTATTGCTCTGTTGCCCAGGCTGGAGTGCAGTGGCATGATCATACCTTGCTGCTACCTCAACCCCCAGACTTAAGCAATCCTCCTATCTCAGCACCCTCAAGCAGCTGGGACTACAGGAGTTTGCCACCACCCAGTTAATTTTTTTTAATTTTTTCTAGAGACGGGGTCTTGCCATATTGGTCAGGCTGGTTTCAAACTTTTGGGTGCAAGGTATCCTCCCGCCTCAGCCTCCCAAAGTGCTGGGATTACAGGTGTGAGCCACCATGCCCAGCTTTCAAGGCTGATTTTCTAGCAACCTCTCAAGTGAGGCCCATGCTGCAGGTCTATCGACTACACTTTGGGTAGCAAGAGCAGGTAATGTCACTTGTCTCAGAAGTGTTTTTATCTTAGTATCTTTTTTTTTTTTTTTTCCAGACAGAGTCTTGCTCTGTCACCTAGGCTGGAGTGCAAATGGCGTGATCTCAGCTTACTGCAACCTCCGCCTCCCGGGTTCAAGCTATTCTCCTGCCTCAGCCTCCCAAGTAGCTGGGACTACAGGTGTCCGCCACCACACCCAGCTAATTTTTTGTATTTTAGTACAGACGGGCGTTTCACCATGTTGGCCAGGCTGTTCTTGAACTCCTGACCTTGTGATCCACCTGCCTCAGCCTCCCAAATTGCTGGGATTACAGGCATGAGCCACCGCACCCAGCTGTATCTTTTATCTTTAGTGTCATGCACCCTGTGCCAGCCTGGATGACATTCCAGGCACAACAAGAGAAACATCGATGACCTTAACATGTTTGTGCTATTCTAAAGCTAAGAGGGGCAAACCCAGAATAGAGATCTGTTTGTATTCATAAATACTGTCCTCTCTTTTGCAGTAGTAATTTCTAATACAGATGATGCTGTTGATGTTAATAATAGTGGTAGCTAACCTATTTTTTAGTATTTACTGTGTGTCTGATAGTGTAAGTGCATTCTATGCATTATTTAATTTAATGCTACCAGTAACTGTACAGTAGGCACTATTCTAATCTTCACATTTCACATGAGGAAACTGAGGCTCAGAGAGGCTAAGCAGCTTTCCCAGGGTCACATGGCAGGCTCACAAGCCTAATGGCAAATATTTCTCTGCTCCTTGAAGAGGATGAGCAAGTCCTCCTTATTGCTCCCAGGTAGGTACAAGCTGAGTAGGGGTGCTGAGCAGAGAGTTTAGGCCAATGGAAGGATTTACCTGGCTAGTTCTGAAAGCAGGACATCAATTTTAACTCCCTGGGTTTTGAAGACGTTTTGACAGTTCCCTTCAAGTATACTCCCTATGGTAATGTACTTTTAGAATATATTACAGGGAGAGGGAGATGAGAAATATCTGTAAGTTATCACTGACAGCCAAACACAAACTCCCTGCTTACAACTTTATCTTCTTTCTTAAAACTTCAAAGTGAATATATCTGGGATATGGGGACAAAAGTTGTCCTCAGGAACCATGAGTCATAGTGACTTTAGGAAATGATTATTCAGCAAAATGATTTGACACCAGACAGCAGGCAGTGAACTATTTCAAGATGTCTTAGAGTCTTGGTGTTGGAAGGATCCCAGAGGCTGTGGTCCCCCAGTGTTCCTAGTCAGAGGCTGTGCAGTCATCCTCCGTACCCTTTGAGCCACAGTCACCAGTGCCTTGCCAGACAGGCTGCTGCTTTTTCAGGCAGCTCTAGTTGTTAGGAAGTCTTTCTCTGTACTAGCTTCACTCTCTCTTCTTTTTTTTCCTTCCATTTTAGGTTTTGGGGTACATGTGAAGAATATGCAAGATTGTTGCATAGGTACACACATGGCAGTGTGATTTGCTGCCTTCCTCCCCATCACCTATAACTGCCATTTCTCCCCATGCTGTCTCTCCCCAACTCCCCACCCCCTACTGTCCCTCCCCTATTTCCTCCTGACAGACCCCAGTGTGTGATGCTCCCCTCCCTGTGTCCATGTGTGCTCATTGTTCAACACCCACCTATGAGTGAGAACATGTGGTGTTTGATTTTCTGTTCTTGTGTCAGTTTGCTGAGAATGATGGTTTCCAGGTTCATCCATGTCCCTACAAAGGACACGAACTAATTTTTTTATGGCTGCATAGTATTCCATGGTGTATATGTGCCACATTTTCCCTGTCCAGTCTATCATAGATGGGCATTTGGGTTGGTTCCAGGTCTTTGCTATTGTAAACAGTGCTGCAATGAACATTCGTGTGCATGTGTCCTTATAGTAGAACGATTTATAATCCTTTGGATACATACCCAGTAATGGGATTGCTGGGTCAAATGGAATTTCTATTTCTAGGTCCTTGAGGAATCGCCACACTGTTTTCCACAATGGTTGAACTAATTTACACTCCCACCAACAGTGTAAAAGTGTTCCTATTTCTCCACATCCTCTCCAGCATCTGTTGTCTCCCGATTTTTTAATGATCTCCATTCTAACTGGCGTGAGATGGTATCTCAGTGTAGTTTTGATTTACATTTCTCTAATGACCAGCGATGATGAGCATTTTTTCTTATGTTTGTTGGCCTCATGTATGTCTTCATTTGTAAAGTATCTGTTTATATCCTTCGGCCACTTTTGAATGGGCTTGTTTGTTTTTTTCTTGTAAATCTGTTTTAGTTCTTTGTAGATTCTGGATATTAGCCCTTTGTCAGATGGGTAGATTGCAAAAATTTTTTCCCATTCTGTTGGTTGCCGATTCACTCTAATGATTGTTTCTTTTCCTGTGCAGAAGCTGTGCAGTTTAATTAGGTCCCATTTGTCTATTTTGCCTTTTGTTGCCAATGCTTTTGGTGTTTTGGTCATGAAGTCCTTGCCTATGCCTGTGTCCTGAATGGTTTTGCCTAGGTTTTCTTCTAGGGTTTCTATGGTGTTAGGTCTTATGTTTAAGTCTTTAATCCATCTGGAGTTAATTTTAGTGTAAGGTGTCAGGAAGGGGTCCAGTTTCTGCTTTCTGCACATGGCT
>CAUYLG010028334.1:0-82172 GCA_963573385.1 Cacajao melanocephalus | reverse complement strand
TTTGTGGTGTTCTCTGTATTTCCTGGACTTGAATATTGGCCTGCCTTGCTAGGTTGGGGAAGTTTTCCTGGATAATATCCTGAAGAGTATTTTCCAGCTTGGATTCATTCTCTTCGTCACATTCAGGGACACCTATCAAACATAGATGAGGTCTTTTCACATAGTCCCATATTTCTTGGAGACTTTGTTCATTCCTTGTTACCCTTTTTTCTCTAATCTTGCCTTCTCGTTTTATTTCATTGAGTTGATCTTCGACCTCTGATATCCTTTCTTCTGCTTGGTCAGTTTGGCTGTTGAAACTTGTGCATGCTTCGCGAAGTTCTCATGTTGTGTTTTTCAGCTCCGTCAATTCATTTATGTTCCTCTCTAATTTGTCCATTCTCGTTAGCATTTCATTAAATCTTCTTTCAAGGTTCTTAGTTTCTTTGCATTGGGTTAGTACATGTTCTTTTAGCTCACAGAAGTTTCTTACTTTCCACCTTCTGAAGCCTGATTCTGTCAGTTCATCACACTCATTCTCCATCAGGCCTTGTTCTCTTGCTGATGAGGAGCTGTGATCCCCTGTAGAAGGAGAGGCATTCTGATTTTGGCTGTTCTCAGCCTTTTTGCACTGGTTTCTTCCCATTTTTGTGGTTTTATCCACCTGTCATCTTTGTAATTGCTGACTTTCAGATTGGGTCTGAGTGGACGTCTGGCTTGCTGGTGATGAAGTTTTTTTTGTTTCTTAGTTTTCCTTCGGCGGATGCCCTTTCTCCACAGAGCTAGGCCTTCCCGGGTTCAGGTGTGCTTACTCTGAAACTCTCAGTCCTTAGCACTTCCAATTCCTGTTCTCCTTGAGGGGATGGGACCAGCTAAGCCCGACTCAAAGAGCACCCAGTCCCGTATACTCGGCACCGATAAGCGTGGCGCGCGCTGGCCAAAAGAGTCACGCTGGTGACCCATGTGGCTCCTCCGCTGGGTAGCTCCCAGTTTGTGGGCAACAGAAATTCGTCTGAAATTGCGGCATCCACTCGCTCTCTGTGCTTTCACTGGGAGCTACAATCCTGAGCTGTTGCTAATCCTCCATCTTGGATCTCTCTCCCGAGTTTTCTTTCTTTATGGCAATTAGATTATTTTCTTGTAGTAGAGAGGAAGGCTCTGAATTACTGCATTTGTGAATCCCGCCTACTGGTGATACAGTGAGTTTCCTTTCCTTTGTTGTTTTGCAAAACCCGTAAAATTTTGGGTGTGTTGTGTATATGAATTAGTATTCCAGAATGTCTCTGGACAATTGAGTTAGCTCCACGTTCTCTTTTTGATTTGAGATTCTAGTTTCATGCAGTCACATGTCTTGAATGTTTTTTAAAAATTAACCGCAACAAACACAGCCCTTTAGGTCACAAAATATAAACTAAAAGATTGATGCTTCCTAGAAATACAGGCATAAATGGCATTTAATAATTAAAGCAAGTTTCTTCTCACTGTTCTGTGTCTCAGAATCCTGTTTGTTCCCTTCATTTTATACAGTAAATATGGAATTATTTTATTTTCTTTTTAAAATTTGTCTTATTCTCACCAGAATGCACATCAGATGAGTCTTTGTACCCTTTTTATTTTATTCACAGTTGTATCCTGGGACTTACCACAGCAACCAAAGCATAGTAGAAACGTCATAAGTATTTGTTAAACACGTTAATTTAATTTAAAGTATTTTCTTAATATTTACCACTAGAGGGCATTTTTCTTCTGTCTTAAGATTCTAGTTCTCAAAAAAGCCTTTGGTACTGAGTAACACTTCATTAACTTGTAAAGATAAAATCTTTCAATTATCTCAAGTTATTAAGAGCATATGATCTTTATGGCACACATTAGCTTAAAATACATACTTTAAACATTCATATTCTACAGTAACATCAGCTCAAATTTAAAACAATCTAATAAAATATTCAGGCTTTATAATTTAGATGAATATATCAGTATTTTAACACATAGACATATGCACATATAGGATTATGTAAAATATTTCAATGACATAAAATAGACATGATGGTCAAACACTATATATTTTGTAGCATTTTAGTTATCTAAATGTATATTATGCATTTGATGAGATTTGATAAGAGATAAAGTTATTTTGATTAAGTTAAAAAATAAGCCTTTTTCTACAGAAGAAAAACAAGATCACATGGAGGAGAACAAAGTCACGTGGTCACAACAAGGTCTTTCAGCTTGAATTGCTGTTTGGGTTTCTCTGGAAGAAGGAGATAGAGTTTCTGAAAAACGTTCACTAGAGAATACTATTGGGGTTATCTCATGTGGACAGGAGGGTAAGAAAGCAGGACTGGGCCAAGACAAAGGCCAAATTCAAAGTAAGAAGTTGAAACTGACAGGAATCAACCCTCCAAAAAGTTTCGGAGCTACAGTGGCGAATCAGAGGAGTCCCAAATTAAGTCAAAATGGCTTACTTTTATATTCCTGACCCCAGCAGTCATTGGATGTGGGTGACTGGGGAACTGGGGCAGTCAGCTTGCTGCAGCTGAGGAATCCCTGAAGAAGCCAGCCACTGAAGTGTGAGGCAGACAGTCCTTGGAAAGAAGCTCTGGGAAGGAACTGGCTGCATCTAACACAACTTAGTTTTGTGAAGAATTTATGGGAAACAAGGGTTAGGTGGGGGCTGTGAAACTAGTTAAGTATATTTAGAATCACAGTACATATTGTAGGTGGAATTGAATTGTTTCAATGTAGTAACTTTTTAATGCATGGATGTTTAAATGATAATATTAAAAATTAAAGGTCAGAAATTGAGAAAAAAGTATAAAGTTTCCATGCATTAATGAGGAGGTTTTAAGTGAAATAAGTTATGAACATAATTTAACATTAATGAATCAATTATAATTTTCCTATATTTGTGATATGTTCTTGCTCTAATTTAAATATTAATGTCCTTGAGTAAAGAACATGTTTTAACCATCAAGAATTTCCACATTACTTAATAGCTAATTTACCCGAAGGAATTTACAATAAAATATAAATAAGTAGTTAGGAAATGGAAAAAGGGAAAAAAAAAGACCCTTGCTTCACAGTAAAACTAATTTGGCTGTTAATGTTCTCAGTGAAAATACATCCCTTTGTCCTCCTTCTTCCCCTTTCATCCCACTTTGCATTTTAGAGTGCGTTTTTACTTCATTTTATGCAACTGGAAGTGAAGTAATATCCTGACGAGGAAATGATATTTTTAGCAATTCTGTAATGCAGCTTCAAAGAAATGAAAATTCTTTGAACAAGAGTGTTCTAAGAGTTTTAAAGCATTCTGTATGTGCTCAATGTCGTTAACCAGCAGATGGCACTCTTGCTCCTCAGCAGTGAACTTAGAGGCTTTGAAACTTGTCAACAGTATGGGTCAAATACCTTCCTTTGAAAGAAGTATAATAAAGAAGGAACCTTCAGCCTGTATATCTGAACCAATTGAGATTCTTTATGTGCAGGTGCAAGTAATCCTTTCAAGATGTAATGAAGCTCAATAAATCCTCCTTTTGCAATATCTTCACTGGTCTTTCAGGCTGATTTTGCTTTCTGTGAGAAGAAAAGTGCAGAACAGCTCAGCACAATGCTATATGTTTAAGCAATAAGGCGATTGTCCCATTATCTCATGTCAAGCTGCTGGGACGCAATTTCCTTTTTCCTGTTCTCAAAATTAGCTGATGAGAGCAAGTTCCCTAGGTGAGCATAAGTTTCCCATATTTTTTTTTTCTTTCGTGAAGTAGGTGGCCAAAGAACTATGCCTTCACTAGCTGTTATTCTCCATTTCATGTGCTGGGAAATTCACTTGAGCACAATAAGTTATTTTTCATATCTCCATCACTACTTCATATTAATAAAACAAAGTACTTACCTGTTATTTGCTTTCCTTTTAGCCCTTTCATAAATACCGAAGCTACCTATTGGAAATATTCAGAACTTTTATTAACATAGGGATTGATAGCATGCCAGTTTGAGTTTTTGTACAGGTAAATTATTGTTTGCTTATTTATTTATATCACACAAGATAACCAACCTTTTGGACAGCATATTCAGTTCCAATCATTTCATGTTAGAATTTTTTTTTTTTGCCATCTTTTAGGAAATCTCAAATTCTCAGATATAGTTAGCTAAGAATATTATTGCTAACTGGCTATGTCTATAAGAAATAGTAAAAATGATAAATAGGACTCTACGTTTCTTTCAGTTCAAGAAAATTACAATATCAGTTCATAAGTTATGAGTCTTAGACCTTCACCACACTCTCAGTTTGGAAAACCAGCAGTTGCTTCTGAGAGTATATGAAAAACAAAATTTGAAGAGGCCTGCAATTACTCATGCAACAATCACTTGTATTTGGTGTTGGCATCACCCTCCCTTAATATTCTTCCATTTTTCTACTGCCATTGTATTGACACTAAAACGTGCTGCCAAAAACAGAATTAAGAGGTCTGGAAATAGCATCTTGAGCATTCTCCAAGCCTTCCCTCTCTGTGACTGTATGCTAGCAATACAGACAGGAGACAGAAATACTGGGTAGAAGAGGGCAGTTCCCCAGCAAAGGCTCTACCCTCAAGCCTGGAAACCCGTGGTCCTAAATGAGAATAGGCATTCCTGTTTTCACACCCAAAAAGTTTACCTTTTGGCCTGCCATGCCCCCTATCCTGTACCCATATAAACTCCAAATCCCAGGCTCCAGAAGTGGTCAAGCAGATGAACGGCAGAACTGCATGGCATTTCGAAGGAATGAAGAGAAGGAGCGTCTGAACACCAAGAAGAGTTTGTCTGGGGACAGTTGCGAAGAAGATTGGCCACTGGACAGCCAAACTCCACGGGAAGCTCATCTCCCCACTCCATTCCCTCCCAACTCCCCATCCATTCTGCAGAGAGTCACCTCCACCACTCAGTAAAACCCCAGCTTTCACCCTTCTAGTCTGCGTGTGACCTGATTTTTCCTGCAAGCTGGACAGGACCTGGGCACCAAGAGGATCCACTGAGCTGTCTAAACCATCTGTGGATAAAAGAGCGCACCGTAACTCATGGCCACTTGGGCTTCAGGAGTGACAGACATCCACTTTTAGACGCTACTATGGGGCTGGAGGCAAAAGCGCTCCCCTTGGTTCCTGCACGTGCCCTTCTGCATGCTCCTCCTCCCATAAACGGTTTGAGTTTGTTCAAACAAGAGAGTTTGAGAGGTTGCTCAGAGAGCCACAACCCTGTGGCAAGTCCTGTGAGGGTGGTCAGGGAACTCTCCCGTCTCATTAGTAATTGAAAGGCCATCTACACAAAGAGAATTTTAAAAATGTTAAATACTGAGTCAATTTCTTGCTTATTTTCAAATTTTCCCACATTATCAAATTGGACTTAGAATAAAAATCTGTATAAATTCATATGTTACATGCATCTTGCATTCCTTTCTCACCTGTCTCCCTACCCTTCTATCCTTAGTCCGTTGAGCTTTAGCCTCATTTTGATTCCTTAAATGTGCCACACTTATTACAGCCTTAGGAATTGTGCTATTGCCATTTCTTCTATTTTGAGCATTCTTCCTGCTTTTCGTTTTGTGGCTAGCTCTTTATTTTTATGCAAACCCCAGAATCAATCTCATTCATTGATTTTCTATTATATCATTCTCTTCCTAATACTTTACCTCCAATGGATCACTGCTGAATTAGTGCTGCCATAACAAATTACCACAAACTATGTGCCTTACAACAACAGAAATTTATTTCACAGTTTTGGAGGCCAAAAGTCTGAAAGCCAGGTGCTGAAAGGGTCATGCTCTGTACAAAGGATCTAGAAGCAAATTCCTCCTCGTGTCTTCTGGCTTCTGGTGGCTCCTGGCATGTTTTGTCCTTTGAAAGCATAACCAGTTCTGCCTCCCTCCAAGCTCACATGGCCTCCTGCTCTGTGTGTGCCTCTCTGTGTCCTCTCTGTTCTGCTAAGGACATGAGTCATTCAATTTAGGGCCTACCCCAATCCAGTATGACCTCTGCAAAAACCCTACTTCCAAATAAGGTCATATTGTAAGGTTTGGGTAGACGAGGATTATAGAGGGACACTATTCAACCCACTGTAGTCACGATTTGATATTTTTCTTGATTTATGTCTTGTCTTGTCTTCTTTATTGTGATCCTTACTCCACCTATGACAGCCACCCAGAGACAAGAAACATTGTTTATATGCTTATGTGCTATACTGATATATAAGAGAAATTCAATATGTCTTTTTTATTTTTAATGAATAAGTGATAGTTCCAATAATCATAGCCTGAAGCTCTCAAACATTTGAGTCATATAACTAATTCCTTTTGTCCTGATTTCGTGCTAAATAGAAACCTCCCATTGTATGCTTTTCTATCTTATTCACAGTTATGTTTCTTATTGCAAATTAGTAAATTATCATTCTGCTTTCCACATTGTATTTTGTACCCTAGATTAGCATCTCTAAGTACGTAAACTCTGGAAATCTGGCAGATCAGATTTCTGAGCATGTAAGGACTAGACAATGGGCCTTGTTGAATACAAGGTTATTCTACTTTGTGTGAGTTTTTAAAAATTAATTTTTAGAATATTTCCTGGAGATGCCCTGAACTTACTGGAGCTTCAGTATATTCAAGTAATAGGCAATGGCAACAGAGGAAAACCAGCAGAGGATAAAGATAGTATCATAAATCCTAGAATGCTCTTTCAATTTTATAATAGGCATCATAGATTCAAGCTCTTGCTCTCCTCTATGAGGGGATGTGTATGTGTTTTAAATGCTTGTTATTGATATGCTATCACAGAGGATTGAATCCTTGGCAGAATTCCTGATCCTCCGGCAGCACCCTGAGCTGATTTTATCATAACACCTAAGGGTGAGACTTAATACTTTTTTTCAACACTAAAGTTGAGGTCTCAACACTTTTATTTTAAAAAAATGTATGTTTGGCAAATAAAAATTGAATATTTTCAAAGCCAATGTAAAGCTACATATACATTGTCTACTGATCACCATAGTCAAATTAGTTAACACATCTATCATCACAGATGGTTTTCTTTTTAAGAAGATTCGTATGCAAAAACCATTTGTTGATAATCACTATTCATCTAATCTGTTTTCTCTAGTTCAGGTTCTCCTGTTTTGTTTTATTTTTAATCTTTTGTGGGGCAGGTACTTTTAAGGTGTCTTATGATTCTCTTGACATGTTCTTATTGGTAGCTCAGCTTCTCTTTCAGGTGTTTGGTTATTTTAGCTTAGTAAGTCTGTCTGGGGTAGAACACTCAAACTACAGCTGGCCCTTTGTGACCCACGGTTTTCAGCGATTCAAGTAGACGCAAAATTAGCCTTAGATAAAGGGTAAGCTGCTCTTCTTTCTTTCCTTTTTCTTAAGCACTCCCAGCTGCTTATGGCCTCATCTTCTGTCTCCATCCATGGAGTTCTAGCTGGAGACAAACACGAATGCTATAGATTGTACTGGAGGAGAAGTGTGTGCGGTGTGAGATGGCAGAGGAACAGGAAATGTGCTTGGGCTGACCGACTATTCCTTTTGTTATACCCCAGTTAATTCTAATGTGGGCGTATCAGCTTCCTACCTCTGCAGGCCTCTACCATGGAATTTCTGTGACTTTGCTCCTATCAAGTTTTAAAAGTTACACTTTCCGAAAGCTTGATGACCAAAAGCTTCCAAAAGCTTGAAGACAATCTTTCTTATGCATGATCAAAGTTTGTCGCTTTTCAGTCTCTTGGGAATAACTCTGTTTTGATCTTCAGAAACTTTCCTTACCATTTCTGAGTATTACCCTACATTTATGCAACTTTTAGAAACATAATTCTTTAGAAAATATTTAGTTCTAGGGTTTAGTATGAGTGAAGGAGACTATAGCGTGTCCTCAGTGCACCTTTTTGATCAATGCTTTGGTGCAATATCAAGTTTTCTACACTTGATACTATACTACATATATGTATATACTCATGCCCATTTGTCATTCATTTTAAAATATATGTTAAAGTCTGACATGTTTCTAATAGTAATTTACAAATCAACTAATTAAACATTAATTGAGTTCCCACTACTATGCGTCTAGAACTATGCTGGCAGCAACAGACATAAAGACAAATGTCATTTTTTCCCCAAAAAGCTCACCATCTGAACTAAGATACCAGTTAAAATAAAAAGTATATTTTATATGGATATATAAAATAGGAACTGCTAGAACAGAGACATACTGGAAGTTTTTCTAAAGATAACAAAAGATAAAATAAGTAAAGCAGCCTATACCTTTGAAGGATCAAGATTTAATATCTGTAATTACTTTTCTGGTTCATGTGAATTGTCAGTTTCCTCTGAGCTCTTCACCTAAGTTCAGGGAATCTTACTGGGAGGATAGTGGTGCTTTTGTTAAGGCCTCATAATTCGAGTCACCTGACTTCCTATGGTCATGGTTATCTGAGCAGTAGAGGCCTCTGTTAGTTTTCAATTCTTTATACACTCTGACATTGCCTATTTGTCTTGTGAACTGTGTTAAAATTTTTGCTTAAAATGTGTCACTCTATCTTAGCTCAGTGTCAGACTGACCTGCCTGCTACCATTGTTTCACTGGTGACTAATCTGTATGGCAACTGTATTGCCCCAATGGTGTTATTATGTTCTTTTCTGCCTGGGGTCACTATATTTGATTTTAGAAAATATCCTGTTATTGCTGTTTTTCATGCACACTTACCCCAAAATAGTTTGAGTAAACAATATCCATTCATTAGCATTAAAGTGGCTTTTCCTTAGCCAGGTGTTATCGGAGAATCTTGTATTTTTTAATGCAACTCTTCTGAAAAGAAAAACATATTTTCAAAAAAATTTACAGTTTAATTATATGAAAGTGTTAAGAGGTGGTTTCCTTTTTAATTTTAGTTATTTTGATATATTGCATTGGCTGGTGAATGTGAAAAATGGATAAATTACTCTACATAACATCATTGCAGATTGATGTGTTTTATGATGTTTCATATATCTTTCTAAAAATTGTAGTTGATAAACAACAATCAATCCTGAGATTATTTTCTGCAATTTTGCATAAATTTTTCAATATTCCTGTTTTCCTATTTCATTTTTGCATTTAATATTCTATAAACTTGATTAAGGCAATACCAATATTGTATTAATTAGAATGTACTGACAAATTTGAGGAATGGTTAAGAAGTTGTGAATTAAAATATTTACATTGCTGATTTAGCTGCAGGGTCAGTTTTTGACCAAGCATTTTGGATAGTGGATATCTTTATTATATAGCTAATTGCAGATACATAACTAGCTAACAGTCAGAGTTAAGTTGATTGTCAATAAGTAAGAAACCCAGTCTATTTTATTTTATTTCTTTTTAGAGATGTGAGTCTCACTTGCCCAAGGTGGACTCAAATTCCTGGACTCTAGAAATCCTCCAGCCTCAGCCTTCCGAGTAACTGGGACTACAGACATTCATGCTCAATAGAAGCCCACTCTATTTTAAATGCAATATGTTTTCAATACTTTGGGAAATAATTCACCATTTTAAAAACATAATTTTGCTATATCCTAATAGGAAAGCTTTTCCTCAATTTTAATTTGACTCTTTTTAATGTTACCCCTTAGTTTTAAAATATTAGGTGCTATAATAATATGTAATTAAGATTAATAGTCTCTCATTTTAAAAGTAGAGGAATTAAAGTTTTTATAAATGTACCTCTCATTTGAAACCACAGTCATTTGGAGAATTCATACAATATCAGTTTTCTCAGTTAACAAAGAATTTGGGAGAATCAATCCAAATAAGAAAATATATTCAACTCCACTGAGATTTCAGAGTTAAGAGATAGTGGCAGAAAAGAAGTGTTCTTAAGAAAATGTTCCTGAATAAGTAGATTGTCTACATTTTTCCTGGTTACTCTGTCCCACTTACTCATTTTGTTTTATATTACTTCCTTTCCTCTATTAACTAGGTTTCCCCTCAAACGCCTGTGAGAAAACTAAGAAAGAAAAGCATTTTCTCATGCTATTGTTTCTAACAACCAAGGCTTTGGAGGCTAAAGAAATATTTTTTAGGTGAAGGTTTATTTATTCAGTATTTGCAGATGTACTCATTCACTTGTTTATTTTGGTTCTCCATCAGTGAAATATTATAATTTTGTGATTTATGGTACCTATTTACCTTTTAATAAAAGTAGGTGAATTTAGCAAATGAACTAAATTCATGTATGGAATCTACATATGTCAAACACTTTGACTCAATTCATGTAATTACAACCTCAAGTAGCATTAGTTAAGTTTTACCAACTGACACTGATGGAAACTATCATAGATTTACAGTGTGTCATTTTTTTTTTCCTGAAGGTTTTTCATTTGAAGAAAGGCAGATGTTGAAATTCAAATTGAGTGGGGCCAGTTCTCAATTAAGTGGTTTCCACTTGATTGTATGTTCATGGCATAATAGTTCCAAGTGCAAGTTCTTACATGGTTGGATAACAGGAATTAGTTTAAATGGACTGATTTTAAGGGTCAGTTAGCTAAATTTTATGATAAGATACAGAGGAATTTGTCTTGTATTAAAGGATTTCTGTGTGTTACACCAGTTTAAAGTATACACACATTTTGTGGAACATTAGAGGTACTCAATATTTGTTGAATGAATAAAGTAAGGTGTTGCATTATCAGCGAAATTTTACTATTAACAATGATAAAAGGAAATGATTATGGCACAAATAGAACTATCAAATTATGTAATAATCAGTTTTAATACTTGTCACACATTTTATCCTCCTACTTGGTATATCTGCCATTCTAGGCACTTCAGTTTGTATATTGAAGCCACTTTGAAAAGACTTAATTTTCAGCCACAGCTGCAGAACCGCTTGACCAAGTATTTTAGCCTGTACGCTAATACTGACCTATTACTCATTTTACAGAGCTATCACCATCACTTGTCAGACTGATTCAAATCATTAGCTGAAATAGTTTACTCCTTTGTATCTTGTGATCCTGATTGATTGTGAATTGTCAGATACTGCCCTTGAAAGTGAGGAAAAAAGAAGATGTGTTTATTTCATCCTTCCTGGTTCATTCAGGTGTAGCCAACCCTACTTATCTGTGTCCAGCCACCTACCAGAACATCACTAACTCCATGTCTTTAATTTTCATAACACTTATGTATTGTGCATAAGTTAGTGCTGAAGTGAAGTGACACTTTCCACCATTTTACTATGTGGTAGGCAGTGTGGTTTACACATTTAGTACATTATGTTTTAAAATATCTTTACAGAAACACTGTAGATAACTCTTTTTATTCCCATTTAACAAAGATAAGTAGCTTGTTAGTAAATAGTAATGCCAGGCTATCTCTTCCATTCAACAAATAGTTTTTAAGCACTTACTATGTATAAAGCACTTTGCTTAATGCTAAAGAAAATTGTGGGAAAAACAGATATGCTAGATATATACTTATTTACTGTTTCATTGTAGTTTTCATATGCTGAAATCTAAGAGCCTTTAGTATAGGAATTTTGCCTTTTTCTCTTTCACTACTAAATTCTCAGCACTTAGAAACATTTTTAACATGAGTAGTAGCCCTTATAAAATATTTATTGAATGAATGGATTAATGAATGACCAAAATATGTAATCTTGGAGTACTGTTATGTGGGTCAGAAGTCGAGACACGATATTACCTACAGAAGCAATTCCTTGCCCAGGATTCCAAATCCAACTTAAAAATGAGAGGCAATAATTACAATCTATTTTCTATGCTCATTGTCTAGTTTCATCAATTGGGTTTGGTCAAAGGTTAGATAGATCTAAGATTCTGTCAAATTTTTCCAAAATGCAAGAAGCAGAAGGCAAAAATCAGACAATGAAAGGACATTTCACAACTGAAAGTAGGACTCTAACAGTTGGAAATTACTTCAATGTGGTTTATAAAAAGCTTTTACTTCATGCAAGGAAATCACACAGGAGTAGGTCTCCAGGGAAAATTTCAGGTGCAGGTGGGCTAAAATCATGGAGCTTTTAAGTTTCTATACTCGTTTGGAATCCTGTGATGTTACATTCTTCAAGATAATGACACATGGAGATGCTTTTCAGTTGAAAAATAAAATGTCAAAAACAAAAGTTGCCATGAAAATTTAGACAGACATTTTATGATGTGAAAATAGCCTTTGCAAAACCCCTAGATACTCATTTCCTGAGAGGTCTTTACTTGGAAAGTTGACAGACTGTTGATGTTTTTCCCGAGTGCAAACCCATTCTCAAGACTGAACTCTTCCTGAAGTATATTTTAAAAAGTGAACACACAGTTAAATAAAAGTTGTGCCTAATAATAGAGCAATGTGAAACAAATGAGTAATCTAAACTCCTAGGATCTTTCTACATTAAAGCAAAACAATTATTAAGAAGGGGTTAATAGGAACTAAGTCATAGAAGCTACTAGTAGGCAAATTGAAAAGCAGAGTTATTGGGATAAAATAAAAATATTTCTTTTGGAAATATCAAAAATAGTTACACATAAATGAATTTATATAAAAAGTACATTTAAATAAATATTTCAATTGTCATGGAGAAATATTTATGTTAGTTTCATACATCATAGAGACAGTGCTATTTAGTAGGAACAGCACTGTCAGAGACATTAATCCTAGTGACTACATGCCCATTTCTCTGTGTAATAGGACTAAGAAGGCTGGATCTGTCTGACAGAAGGAAGCAGCTCTTGAATTACTTTTGAGGCTTTTTAATTTCACTGTGTGCCTCATGAATTGTCATACCTTGTAAACCTCTTTTTTAAACATGATCATCACTTTCTATTATATAGTTTTGTATCAACTATCTTATCTCAACTGACAGGTTGTAACCTCTTAGAAGTCAGGTTTATATTTCCTATGCTGAACACTCAGTAAGGATTTGATAAATATTTTTTGTCAAGTGAGTAAATGAGATATATCAATATCTTTTCATCTTCCTGAGCCCATTGTCAATCCCTTCATCTTACATATTTGATTAATTTTTACATATTCTAAGCATGTGACAGATGATTGCCTATTATACGCACCTGTTTCTGATTAATAGAGCTCAAAACAAATCATCAGAGTATGGTGATAGTATGGATGTATTAAAGGAGGTAGTATGAATGTATTAAAGGAGATAGCATGGCATTTATTTTAAAAGTGAACTCATATTCTAACTACAGTACAAGTGCCTGAGTATCCACAGAATGAGCAGTGATGAACAGGTCTCTCATGGAAGGAGAGACTGAAGTAAATTTTGCAGAAGAGACAGTAATCCGGTTGATGAGATTTTGGGAAGATCCTTCCTATTCCAGAAATACTTCCTTGTTCGTGTTTTATGTTGTAATTTAGATGGTTTCAAACACCATCATTTACAGCAATTATTTTATGTATGTTATGATGTGCAACCTGGAAAATTGTTAGAATCACATTTGAAATTAGTTTGGAACAGTCCTGTGATACTTGTCACATATCCCAAGGGACTTTCTTGGCTCGCCTTCTTTCTTCTGTAATCTATGGACAGTTTTGAAGAAGAACTTAGAGTCCTACTTTTGGTTTCTCCTTTAAAAAAATTCACTCTAGGAAGAGACTGATAATAATTGCATTTGGATACTCTCACCTGAGACAGAAGAAAGTTTGATGCCAATCTTCATCTTGCCTGGAGTCTCTTCTGGTCGGGTTTAAATTGAACATTTTAAAAGAAATGGTTAAGGACATTTAAAAATGTGTGTAGATTTGTTACTACTATAGTTCAATTGTGTGGATCAAACCAGGAAGTAGAATATGTCAGATGTAGGAAGGCCAGGATAGTCGAGGAACTGGGATGGTACCATTGAGTGGCACAAAGAACTGCTGTGGCTTCTGAGCCCAAGGGTCAGGTGCTGGGTATGTCAGTATCAGCTAAGACAGGCTCTATGTAGTTCATAATAGTGCAAATAATCAGCTTGGGTTGAATACAGATAGACAGCAGTAGAGGTGTGGAATTGAGTTGGATCTAAAAGAGCAACAGGAACTGAAGGTGGGTAGTAGCAGGGTCCGAGACAAAACTTGAACGTCAAGAATTGTAGGAGCAACGTGCAACCATGAGGTGTATATGACATTTTATTTCTCCAAGTTCTCCTTGAATTTCATTGGAAAGACAGAACTTTTGAGTTTCTTACCACTGAAAGGTACATTCCTAGTGAAAGAGAAGTTATAATCCATTCTATAAGCAAATCATGTATAAACTGCAAAGATGAGGAAGATGAATGGCTGCTTGCATCATAAAAATTGTTGATTTCCAATAAGCAATTTTAGCTTTGAATATAAGAATCCTACAAGGGACTTGTTTTTAAATATAAATAAATAGAGCTATAGTGTGGACATGTTTAAATTACTTCAAGCAAACACATACACAGAGTACATAGGTAAAACTACCCAAGATTTGAGAATCTGTGTTTCCAGCTAAATTAGCTACTTCCTGAACCAACCATTAAATCATGCCTTCTTTCAGATTAACCCAAACCCCAAAATTATCTTATCTGTAGCTTCACTGTAACTATTGTCTTGAAAATTCATATTTCTAAAGGGAAGAAAGGTAAAGTTAGTTATCCTTCCATCTTTTTTCACACTGATCTTCTTACTTCCACTTTTGGGCAATTTCTCTGAACCCTCAATCATATGTAGCTCTTTTGCTTTGACTTGGAGAGATTTCCTCCTCTCTGGAAATGGTCAGAGTGCTCCTGTTTCTGCCCTCTGACCTTGTTATGTACTTTGTGGTTCTCTCTTCAGTCCCAAAGAGAAAAGGATGCAGAGTCTCCCAGAAAGCATAGTTTTTCTTCCATGCTGAACAATTTCCCACCGTTTCTGACTAAATAAAGCCTTGCCCACTTTACAGAACATTTATGTCATGAGCTACTGGCCATGACTCTATGGTATCAGCATAGGATTTGAGCAGAAAGCATGTGGATTCCCAACTGCATCTGGCCAAGAAAACAGTTCCTAAAGGGTCTTGGTTCTAAGTAACTTCCCAAAATATTTGTCAGGACAACACATTTGTCAATGCATACCTAAGACTGGACTATTTGCTATCAATGGAGATTTGGATTGTAAGATTCTGTAGCACTGGGCTTTGTGTCTAATGATATGACTGCTAATGCTATATGAGATTTTTATTAAAGGGCTACCCCTTTAGGTTAAAACTATAAAAGTATGACTTTTACCATCATACTAAGAAGCCTAACACATAATGGTACAAATGAAATGCTTATGTTTTATGAAAGAGATAGTAAACTAGCACTTCTTTGTGAGTTATTTAATTTTGTACAGTAACAACTGCTCAGCTAGTGCACCATATCTGCTTTAGAAACTTTCCTGTGCCTCACTTTGACCCTGATCCCCATTCCCATTGCTCCCAATTTATCCTTTCCCTCCAACCAAAGTTTAGGAGCCTGTGTTACACATTAGCAAATCAGCAGTATTTTAAGATGATTTACAGAGAGCTTAAGATAAAACTGTATTTTTCAAACTCCATAGCTGGAAACTCCCTTGAGCTTTAATTTAAAGTTTCTGCTTCCTGAAATCTCATTGACATAAAACATTCAGGACTTCAGTTCTAAATGATTTTTTGGAAGAGATTTTTAATAGGCACACAATACTGCTGGTAATTAATGAACTATTTTCATATAAATAATAGTTTAGGCACTTTTTTTAACTTTTCTTAAGGACAAGTATTCTATTCGATAAGAATGTGTGGATCTGTGACAATTGACAGTCCATTAAGTTCACAGCCTTCTTAAACACATAGTGTCTGCTGCTTTGACATGCAACAGTGAGTACAGTATAAAAAAATATTTAATTTCTTCATGATCCTACTTGATTTTTTTAGGAAAGATTATTGGGGAGAATTTAACATTATTAAAAATGTTTAATTGTACAACTAATGGTAAACATTGATGCTTTTTGAGGGCGATGAACGGGTAACTTGCTGAAACGTTTGTAAATATCCTCTGGTACTTAAGCAGTGCACACATGGACTTTATTTATGATGATTTTAAATAACCCTGAACTTGGGATCAGTTTGTTGTAGTATAAAAAAGCAGTAGTGGACCACCCAGCATGAACTGAAAAATAAATCTTAGAAATATATGGCACGTATGCCTGCATACATTGTTAATGTTGGTGTATTTTTAAAATATTGGCTCTATATATTATTGGGTTTCAATGGCACCAAAATTTTATAAGGAAATAGCTTCTGATTACTGTTTTTACTAAAGTTGCATATTTTAGTTTAAAAGGTCTTTCAGTTGGTAATGAGTATTTCTATTTATAGAAAATATTATCTTACTATATTTCCTCATAGAATAAAAATACTATGAAAATTACTGGAAAAAAACTGTTGAGAAATCTAAACAACTCTAACTGCTGCCAAACTTCATGAAGCCCAATACTATAATAATTCAAACAAGTGTGCACTTACTTTGGTTACACTGAAAGTCTAAAAGAAATGAGAAGATAATACTATCTATAAAGTATACTCTTTCATTGTATTATCATTACATTGCAATGTACTGACTCTTCTAAGGATGCTATTTGTCAGTTAGGTAAAAATATTTCTGTAGTTCAAGTGTTCCATAATTCTTTTTTATCAATTTTTTAAAATAAAGGATGCATTACTTTTGAAAAGCTAAATTAGAGGCCAGGTGCAGTGGCTCATGCCTGTAATCTCAGCACTTTGGGAGACCAAGGTGGGTGGATCACTTAAGTGAAGGATTTAAGAGACCAGCCTGGCCAACATGGCAAAACCCCATCTCTACAAAAGCTACAAAAATTAGCTGGGTATGTGGGTATGTGGTGGCTGTAATTCCAGCTACTTGCAAAGCTGAAATGGGAGATCACCTGAGCCTCAGAAGGTTGAAGCTTCAGTAAGCCATGATGGCACCACTGCACTCCAGCCTGGGTGACAGACCCTGTCTTAATAATAATAATAATAGTAATAATAAAGAAGAAAAAAAAGAATAGTAGAAATAGTAGGAGTAGAAATTCTCCTACCTCCAATTTACCCTATATCATTGCTGAGTAAATATTACTTAGAACACAAATACTTTCTAATGATTTTCATCACAACTCTGAAATATGTAATAGTCTCTCTTCATCACCAGACTAAGTAACTTGAACCTGATATTTCAGGGCCCTTACATCTTAGTATCTGATCCTTACCCCTAAGGCCAGCAAACCTTGGAAACAGATAAGCCTTCTTAGAGCTCAGACAGGAGAAAGCCTGAGTGGAGCCACCGGGCCAGTGAAATCTTGACAAATCATTTGGTAAAAATACTCCAAATTTGCACCCCTGAATGAGTGAGATATGAATTTATAGGACTCACTCAGTTAAGCAGTGGTCCACAACCTTTTGGCATCAGGGAATGGTTTCGTGGAAGACAATTTTTTCACTGACAGGGGTGTTAGAAATGGTTTCAGGATGAAACTGTTCCACCTCAGAGCATCATGCATCAGTGAGGTTCTGATAAGGAGCGCCCAGCCTGGATCCTGGCATGCACAGTTCTCAATAGAATTTGTGCTCCTACAAGAATCCAGTTCCACCAGTGATCTGACAGGAGGTGGATCTCAGGTGGTAATGTTGGCTCCCCAACCACTCACCTTCTGCTGTGTGGTGCATTCCTAACAGGCCATGGACTAGTACCACGCTGTAGCCTGGGAGGTGGGCGCGCTTGATTTAAAAGCACTGGGTTCAAGTATTGTTGCGAACACAAATCACCTGGGAATTGACTAAAATGTTTATTTTCATTCTGTAGGTCTGGGGTGGGTCTTATCTATCCATAGTTCTCACGAACTCCCAGGTGATAGCAATGTCCATAGTCCACACTTTGATCACGTGTTTTGAGTATGCTGGACTTAGTGGATGGTTAATCATGTCTAAAGAGAGATTGATGGCACATAAGATTAGGATCTGCAGAAGGAGAAAAAAAGAACAAGACAGTAACCCAAGCATTTGCACTCTTAATGAAAGAGATGATATGTTTGTTCTTTGTATGCTTTTACTTCCTTTTAAAATCAGTGCACTTTTTTCCCTTGCTTTCTGAACCTCTATTCTCTCTTTCAACCCTCCCAGCATTGAGACTTTTCTGTTCGTTATGTCTTAATTTTCTAAAGCTTTTGAGCACTTTCCAATTCAATCTCTTAATACTGTATTAATTATTTTAGCATCATGTGACTAACAAATGAAAGTTGAGTGTGTAAAGTGAACTGTGTTGTAGTCAACGAAAGACATTTAAACATAGGAAGATGGCTATGAAGCACTCAGGAATAAAAGCCTAAAACTAGATATGTATAGATGGTGCATCTGTACTTAATGCATAAAAGTAATCTTAGTTCAAATTTTCCCTGAAAATTATCCTCAGTGTTATCTACCATGATTATATTTATACACACATATGTATAGATTATTGGATATTTTCAATTAATTCTGAGTTAGGGACAGTATAAAATATTTGTGTACAGGCCTTATTCTTTTTTCTTTCTTCTAGATTGTCTAAACTCTAATGTATACAGTTGTCTTTTCTGGAGGCCAGCTAAAATGGGCTCTTAAAGTTCCTATGAACAAAATGATTGTACTTCAAAGCCTGCATTTTTGTTTCATCTTTTTGTGCTGCTTTTTATCAATTTCCAAGACAGTTAAAGCTGAAAGACAACAATACTTCAAACAAAAGCAATTATTTAAAAAAGATTACCAAATAATTGAAGCCGATCAGTGTTCACACTTTTGGAACTTTTATCATTTCCTACCAGACCTTGAAGTCCGTCAGATTTTGCTGAGACCTTCATATTAGTGAACATCTGGATCATGTCATAGTTTGGTTTTATTTTTGCCTAACAGTTTCTTTGTGGATTTGCCTCCCACAACACATATGGTTTATTTCTTATGTTTATCCTTAGCTTGGCACAGTTTTGAGGTGTCATGTCTCTTTTCATCTCTACTTTTTAAAGGGAGTGATTTTGCATAAATTATAATCTTTCTAGGTGTGAATTATGGTAGTGGTCTTTTTATGTGTTCTTTAGACATCATGAATAAATGCCTCTGCTTACATTTTCTTCCTGTGAGTTATATCCTATTACAATAAATATAATTTTTTCAATATTATGTATTTTTTAAGTTTGATTTTATTTTTGTAAGTTTGTCATCAGCACTTGCAATTGCTTAGACTGTGTCTCAAACTTTTCCATATATGAAAACATACTTAATATAATGTAGTTTATTTCATTGAGCATATATAAAAATAATCACTTTGTCTCCTGAAAGGTATTTTATTAGGTAGTGTATAGAAAACTGTCTCCTTTTCGACCTGGAAAATGCTAACTTTGAAAACTATATAAAAGAAGAATTAAACAGTTGATTACTTAGTACAAAATGATTGACTAATTTACTTTAAAATATTCTTAGAGATAATGATGGAAGACAGTAGCCCAAAAATTAGGAATTAAAAGTTAACATAGTTTGAAATCAAGATAAAAGTGCTGGTATTTTAATGTAATGATATTTTTAGAGGATAGACAGTCAAACATCTGTTATCTTTGATTAGGAGTCATTTATAATTTCTTTTGCCAACTTTTATGGGAAGAGGTAAGAAGTAGGCAAGTGCTCACATGTAAGACATGGCTAAGGGAGATTGTTGCTATTTTTACAACTATAACTAAATTGGGAAGCAAGAGAAATTAATGACAGAAATTAGAGGTCTAAAGGTCTGCAGAAGGTGGTAGTAGATATCATCAAAAACATTTTATTTGGAAATGAGAAAGAACGTCATTTTCTCATCATTATGAGGACAGAAATCAAAAAAAGTGAATAAATACTAGTGTTAGCAGTAACATTATATGTCAGTGTTAATTATCCCAATTCTATGAATAACTTTTCTATCATTTATCTCATATACATGGAAGAACTGAGATATTAAAATCTTATTCATGGAAGAACTGAGGCCCAGAGAAGTAAAAATAAATCAATACCCAAAGACACCACTAAGTACACTGGTATAGCAGGTATTCAACACAGGTTTGCAGGTCTCCAAAACCTGTTTTTAACTGCTCTGCTGATTTCCTGTTTGAATGTCTCTCCTGTCTTAGTGAAAGAGATGTTCGCTTCTTTCTATGTCAACTCACTTCCCATTCTCTCCTTCATCTTCTAAGAGTCTTTGACATCTTTTGTCTCTCTTTCCGTATAGCATAGCACCTTAAATTATATTTACAATAACTAGTTATCTTTCTGGAAACACAGGTAATTGTAAATCATACTTGAATTAGAATTTTATTTCTACCACTTTTGATCATGTGAATTGAGCAGTTACTTAACCATTCTGTACTTCAGTTTCTTTATTGAAAAAAATAAGGATAAAAATAGGATTTTTGGAGTTGTTATAATGATTAAAGTAATACAAATAAAGCACTTGATAAAGAAAACAGTATGTTGTAAACACTTGATATTACTTCTATCATTACTGCTATAACTATGACTACTACGACTATTACTATATCACTCGTGTAACACATCATGTTAAATGTTTTCCGTCTCTTCAATAGATTGTAAGTTACTCAGTCAGAGCTAATTCTCACCATAGAAAACTCAAGTACAGTATGTCATGCCAGATCCTTAGCCCTGTGTCCTACTTCATATTAAAAGGCCCACATGATATCATAAAAATATTTAGATCATAATATCCAAAACCACAATTATATAAAAATACATAGTGAATATATCTAAAAACACAATGAATATTTTAAAAAATGTAACTTTACTATCACCAGGCAGTAACTTTAACACTTTAGGATGTATTAATGGTTCTATACTTCTGCTTATGTTGATTTTATTCAATATTATATTATTAAATTATAAAATTAATACAGTACAATATATTATAAAGAGTTTCTGCTTTGGGCTTATTGATACAAATTTTATAAAAATGTATAAATAGTCCTTTCTAGAAGTTCAGTAATATTACTTCTCAATAATGAATATAGAGCTTCATGATATGACATAATTTTTATAAACACTGTCTAAAAACGAAGAGTAGCTTAGAAGAAGACCAGTATGGAAACAGTTGCAAATTACATTCCAGTCTTCACTGAGGGGAAGAGGATATGCAACATTTTGAATGATAAGTGATTTTGCCATCTAGAGTATTTGTTGATATTTTGTTTGTTTGGTTTTGTTTTGGATTCTAGAGGAGTCAGGAAGTAAAGAAGAAACCTAAATACTGTCATGTTTCTAAAGTTAATGACTACACAATTGTTGTGCTCAAAATATAATCCTGAGATAAGTATTCTCTTATGTTTTGAGTAAATATTTCAGGATTTAAAGAATTCAATAAACTCTTTGATAGTATACTTTTCCATATGGATAACAGATTATTTTTGTGATGCTGTATAATATTCATTGGGTAATAATTTAAACCACTTCTGAAACCAAATAAAATATAAATAATTTCAACAGGCAAGTTATTAGGGTCAAAAGTTATGCAAAGAAGAAAATGAACAATGATTCTGAAATTGGTAGATGGCAACAATGCAAACTGGATACTTAGCTATACCATTATTCATCAGTATCTAAATTCAAATGGAATATATTGAATGGTATATACAGACCCAGACTTAAACTAAGCTTTTTACATTTGCCAGCAATTTAAAAATACTGCATGAGTAAAATAAAAATATTTAAGGGCTAATAAAACTGTCAATCTTTTTTGAAGGACATAAATCCCTAAAAATTGTTGTATATTTAAAAAATTCCTGAAGTGGCTGTTTGATTGTAGATGAAAACTTTGTCCAAAAATGTTTAAGCTTCTCTGGAATTAGTTATCAGTAAAACAAACGAAACATTAAGAACTGAGCTACACAAATAACATGTATTTTTTACAAATGTATTTACTTGAGGTCTAATGCTTCAGTGAGATTTACAAAGAGAGAAGATGGAAGTTGAGACTTCAAATTACCTGAATTATGATGACATGAACATATTTATAAAACCTTTTGCTTAGGTCCTATATAAATAAACATTGTATATACAAGTGTAGTGTTTAGATTAAAAGAAATAAAATCCATTCTTTTGTTATATGAGAAAAACATGACAGATTAATACAATGGTGGTGTGGCAGGTCTCATTTTTATAAAAACATTTTTGTTTGTTTAAAATAATAGAAGTCTGCCTGTTCACTACATATGCTGACCACACCTGCAGCATTGTTTGATCATGAATTACTCTAAGGTATGCCTTGAACAAATGCAGACTTTATAGTTTAATGCTGTCTTTGCTGAAGACTTGTTCATGAGCCGCCTTGCTTTTTAGCAAAGGCAATGTTGGAACTCATTGCTGAGTGGTCTAATGCTACGTGAGTGATGTAAGGCTTTAGGTAGGTGAAATATAACAAAAGCTTTCATTTGAACTGAGTTAGAGCACAGAGGAGTTCCTGATGAAGCTAGCTTCCTCTAAATATTTATTTGTAGAATTCAGAATTTCAGCTGAAGTGTGGTGATTTGAACTAGATAAGATATTATGGAATAAAGATTAGTTTGAAGATGGTTGTGGGAACACTGCCTAGTGCTATGAATTTAGCTAAGTAAAGATAAAATAGGTGAACATTAAGAGGGAAGGTAAAAAGACTGTGGGGTGGAGGTGTAGGAGGATGAATGCATGACATATGACAGTCCGTGCCAAAGATGAGAATGTGGGGTATAAACAGAGGGAAATAAATCAAAACCCAGGAAAAAGTAAATACACCATTTTGACTCAGTAGTGGGACAATGGGACATTTAACTTTTCTTTATGAAACCTGTGCTTTTTCTGTTTGGAATACTTGTTCTCCGAAAAAGGACATTTTTTCACACCTTTCCTCCTTTCTCCTTATTTCTTCTACCCAGATTGCCTTTTTTTTTTCTTCATCTAGGCATATCTGACTGATTCACAACTGGAAAGTTACTTATTCTCTGAAGCACCCCATGTTCTCTCTCCACAAGTTAATTCCTCTTTTTTTTTGTTTACCATAGCATTTTTATTGTGAGTTTGTATTTGGCACCTGTCACATCATAACTTGGTTCTTTTCAACAGTGATTTATTGAGCTCTCTCTTTGTGCCAGGCATCATGCTAGACACTGGAGACAGAGATCAATTAGATACAAATTCTGCCCTCAAGGAGCTCACAGTCTAGAAATGGAGGTGGGAACATAAACAAATAAACCACACAACTGAGGCAGTGTGACAATAAAAGGTATATACAAGGCAAAGGTTTAGCAAACAGAAGGTGGTTAGCTTGCTCTAGGGACGGAAGGATCAGGAAAGACTTGCTGGATTAGGCGATAAGTCATGTTGCTCTGTTTCTTGAAGTTCAGTGTGAGCTCTTTGAGGACAGGGGTTATGCCTTATTCACTTTAGTATCCTCATCACCTAACATAATGCCTAGGACATTGTAGATAGTCAAGATCTATCAGTGGAATTTACTCGAACATGTAAGAATCTGGTTCTAAAAGGCAAAGTGTCTAGAGGCCCATTTATTTTTTTAAAATATTCAATGTCATCTTTTTGTCTGGTCTGGTTCCAGCTTTGCTTCTGCCTATGTGTGCCTGCATGTTTGAAATGATAACAAAGCTGTTTTCCTTGGTTACGTTGATTGTGAAAATGGCCTTACTACATGGGGTGCCACGTATGCTGCTTTTATTTTCTCTTTCATTTAGATGTTTTCTTAATTTATTAACTTGAAAAATTATGTTCATTTAATTAACTAGCATAAGAAATTTTTAGAGATCCAACAAACTAATAAGATTTTACAGATTTTTGAAAAATAATCTTTTCTTCTTTATGGAAGCATGTATTTGTAAACATTAACATTGACTTCAAACAATTATTACAAATAAAGTTCAAAGTATAGATGTCTTTGGTGTTAGGCCAATTAAAGTCTAACATGTTATTACATAGTACAGGGATTTGAATCCTATTTAAGTCTGTCTTTGAAACCATGAAACCTGATAGAGTTTCATTAAATTGAATGGAAATCGTGTGTTTTAAAATGAATTAATAAAACAAAGATTTTAACATGTTATACTAATGGCTCCATATTAATAAAATGCTTGTCTGTGACCTTTAAGATAAGCAATTTCAATATCAATCATCTGATATCTTTGTGGATCCTGAATAAAACCAAACTGATTATGAAAATGACACATTATAAAAATTTATCCCCATATTTCCTTTTTAGGTATGACATTAAAAAGAACAATATTTAATTTAAAGGGCATAAAAATTCACATAATCACCATAAATATAGAATCCAGTTTACAGATGACTACAATGAAGAAATCTGTTAGCTAATTATGTAGCAACCTGACTCTGGTTCTCAACATTTTATGAGCTTATGTTCCTTAACACCATATGTTATAGGGAACAGTAAAGACATCTGAATTCAAATATTTTGAAGAAATGTGTATTTAGCAAGTGAATACATGCTAAAAGGAATAATTTACAGCAGCAGTTTCATTACATTTTTCTCTCCAGTTTTTCTAGTTCCCATCTGAAATGCAATAATAAATACAGATATGGAACATATTTCCTACCTGGCAAAAAACATGCTTATTGAATGGGCACACACCTTCTGTCCTTAATTAGTACATAAACCACCTTGTCACCTGCATGGGAAAATCTTGCATTTTAGTATGATGTTGAACACATTGAAATGGAGTACCTATAGAAAGTTTTATTTTACACTGTTCTTCCTTTTTTCCCCCAAATTATTTACATTTCTTTTGCCTAATGTGTAGGTAGCAAAAATATTAAACACATACCATTTAAAATTACTGAATAATACATAAAATGAAGTGTGCATTTACATGCATTTACATTTTACATTTGATATCAACTGGGCCATACTTTCTCTGCTGCGATTCATCTTTCTCATACCTTAAGATTGCTGTTGTAATTTTTGTAAGGTCATGTAAGTCTCTTTAACAGTTTCATCTGTGATGATTCATGCATATGACAAAGTCTTTTAAAGCTGAATTATTAAATGGGCCATTACTTCTTTTTCGTGCAAACTGCCCTCTCTCAATACACGTGAGCAGAAGATTATGACTATAATGACTTGTTTAGCTGCAAGTTATATCTACAATTTTCTTTTAAAACTTAGACCTGATGGTATATAAAGACATGCCTGTAGATTTTTTTTTAGTTACTTTTAATTGAAGTCTAGACATTTTTCTATTGTCATTTCATAATGCTAAACAAAATGCATTCAAATTAATTTTGGAAGGCTTCTATAAAGTTATATAATCTCTATCCTTTCAAATCCTTTATTTTTGAGGATTAATAAGATATTTCTGCCATTGCAAATAAATTTGTTCCACCTGCAAATTTAGAATGTAACACAACACTGAATGTTAGTACAGTTAAGACACTTTATGAAAATAAAGGCATGACCTATTTTTTTGGAGCACTCTTTGTTCCTTGACTTATATTTCAAACACTATTTTCTGTACAGTGGTGTGTTCTTCAAATAATTCAGCTTTCATTTTAGGATATACAGTACTTCCAAAAGCAACACCATATTAGTCAATGGAGCCTAAAATTGAATATAGATTATTTTTAGGCTTTTATTTGAAACAAGTGGCAACAACTTGTTTATTCAAAGCAATCATTAAAACTGAAACATGAGCTTCCATCTGTGAAATATTTCAGCTGATAGGAAATAAAAATTCACTGTAGTCTGAGGTGAGAAATTGATGCTGAGATAATTAGAATCCAAAGACAGCAAGAGTTGGAATTTCAATGTTGCTTCATTAATTACTAATAAGATGTTTCCTTTGCATTTTTGTGCATGATGAAGAACCTGGGGAAGGAGTCCTGAATAGGTTAGTGCAGTGCAAAAGAAACCACAGTCTAATGCTAAAAGTTTTGAATATCTCAAAGTCAGTGATTCTCAATGAATCACCTTAGGACAATGAAGGAAGCAAATCTTGAATTTTAGTCTTTTACCTTATTTTGTAAGTTGTTGCAGGAAACAGAGTTTTACATTGTTTAAGTGTGGGTTGCATTCTGGAAAATACTTTGCAGAAAAGTCCCTCCCATTGACATGAAAAGAGTCATGTGTTTCTTGTACAAATAATTGTCTTAAATAAGGAAAGATAAGAGGAACCTGATACAGATATAAATGGTTGGAAACTTTGCCTTTAACGTGTTGCTCTGAATAGTATTGATCTCTCCCTTTTAAAAAAATTGACACAGATATAATTCTTAGTGGAGTCATAAGAGAGATCTTTGTCTCAAATATCATGCAGGGATTCAAGCACAGAATTAGACACATTTTCTATTAACAGTATAGTAAGACAATGCTTATTATTTTCATGAAATATGCAATTCCTTTTCCCTTCATTGATTCATTAGATACAGTAAAATTCACCTAAAAATCTATTTGTTTCTTCCTTTTTTACTGGTTAAATATTCTGGTTTTCTTTTCTAAGAACATTATGCAAGTTAAAATTAATTTAGATAATACTTAAAGAAGGGGAGGTGTGAACAGCTTCCATTTGTTTGATTTTTCTCTGTGAAATAAGGCATAATTTATATCCTGGTTTTAGAGATTCATTCTTAATGATGTACATGTGTTTCTAGAACAATATCATCCATCCCTCTTATTGAATTGAAAATAAAATGTCCAAAGAAAGCAGCACACTATTGGAATTTTAAAAACAAAAACTACATAGCACAATAATTGTAAGACAAATCCTACTCTAGCTTGGAAAACAACTAATTTTTACTGCATATTTGTCATGGTACATTTAAATTATAGTTTTAATAAAATACATCTTTAGATCAAAGCTGAAAGACGACATCAGTAGTAGATCAGTGTATCCGATTTTTCCTCTGGATGATGGATGGCTTATTTTTTATATATATATATATTTCCACAGAACATTTCATTCAGTATCATTTTACTCATTTTACTCCTCAAGTACATATAAACATGAGGGCTGGTAGACAAAATATATCCTTGAATCCAACCATGTTTTGGAATATTCATCAGCTGAGTAAATCCATGCAGTTTATTTCAGACTTTTATGTCAATAAAATGGCTTTGCTGATGCAGTTTTTCTCCTTTAGATGGCAATATGGCAAATGACATTTTTATTTCTCAGGCAGAGAAGAAAGAGAAACCTGTACAGTGAAATCTCATAGGAAACATTGTCTGCTAAAGTGAACATCTGCAGTCACCTGTGTTCTCTGTTAGGTGTTGGTATTAGGGAAAAAAGCCTGTTAGGAAAGTTACTCATGGATTTAATTTATAATTGGTGGAACTCAGTTGAATTTCCCACCATTGTAAACATCCACATAATGCCATGAAAAAAAGTTCATGTATATTGCATTTTTTTTTCCAGTTATTGTCTAGGCAAGTTTCTACTTGTTTGAGGTTTCTAGAGGTAATGCAGCTCAGACACTCCTGGGTGCCCTCTCAAATTCGTGGGTCCTCCTGTTTCTACCTTTCTTATTTTCCTGTAAGTGCTTCCATTTGTTACTGTTCCCTTGGGTATGTCCTGGCCTTTGCCGACGTTGTTTTCGGTCCCTTTTCCAAACCTGTTCACAGAACTCATCCATCGTATTCAGATTAGGGTGGTTGATGAGTTGCATGAAGTCTCTGTACCAGACCTTCTGGTTAGGTGTCATGCTGTTGGACATTTCTTTGGTCTTAGAGGCATCTCCATCATCATCTTTATGAAGAAGTTCTTCCAAATGCTCTGTGTCAATGACTTCTAGGGTCACCTTAAGAAGAGTTTGTATGAACCCATGTTCCACCGCATGACAGAGGTAATTGCCTGAATCCTTCCTATGTAGACTACGCAGCAGAAGCCCTTGTTCTGTCTTGATGATATGATCGTCTATTCTGATCTAGCAGGTTAAAAGAAAAAGGCAGTGTAAAATATACATATTTAAAAGAAGTATAAGCTCTGAAACTCTGTGTTTGTAAAAAATTATGTTGACACATTTTAACAGTTAATAAAATTTGTAAGAGAATTGATAGCATTTTCCCAATAAGAGATTATATCTGTCAATTATTTTTAAGATGCATTGAAAAATACTGGTTAAATTATTGTTTTAATATAATTTCTTATTATAATAATTTAAAATATTCAAGATAATTGGAGGAAAGTGGAAAGATACTTTATAAATTTAAAATTAGGTATATAAACATGGGATAAAGTTAACATTAAATACTACAATTAAAATCACAGAACCATGGTACTAGAAAACTATGGGGCATTTGAATGAATTTATAATATTTCAAGAAATGAATTTTAAAAAATAGAAGTTGAACAAGCAGAAAATTTCATGCTTACTAATTATTTCATTTATTTGATCTTGAATGGGAATATATATGAGACCATATTCTTGAATATTTGTAACCTCACTTTTATTTTAAATATAGTTTATAATAGAGGTCTCCAAAAGCCTAACCTGGTAATGAATAAAATCAATCTTGCATTTGATGATGGGATTATTTTTCTGTACACAATTTTTTACTCCTATGGAGGTATAAATGGATCAAATGAGGGGTGAGATCTGCCTCATCCTGCATCAATAGTTGACATCAGAGTTTATACTGCAGCATTAAATCCTTTATCCTACATCTCTTACTTTGTTTTCCCAACCTCCCTTCCCCATTTAAGGAGGAAGGTAATAGAGAAAGGAAAACAGATTTTGATAGCATAATTAATTGAACATAATTTAAAATTAGTAGGAGGTTTTTTAAATTTGTGCACAAATATAAACAACATGATTTCTTTGTAGCTAAACACTGTAAGAAATAAGGGGAGGAGCCTAAAATGGGTTCCCAAACTGTCTGTGGGACAGGAACTCTTACCAGGTCATCTTTGTTTCTCTAATTCCTAGTACAAAGTCTGTCACGTAATCACTCTGCAATAAATACTTTTTTAAGGAATAAGCGATTGATTGGTTCAGAAGAGGAAAACATTCTCAGTGCCTTTTCTTTCCTCAAGTAAAAAATACAGGGGTTACTTAACAGTATATGTTAGATATAAATGATCCAGTCAGTTTCATTCCCATACCTCTTCTTTTCGCTCTTCATTTCGTCTCTGGAATTGCCAGTAGACCAGTGCTCGCTGTGACTTCGGACTGCATTCCAAAAACGTGCTGCTATTCTCTACACCATAGATGATTCGCTCTTCAGGGCTGTGGCCATGATGATTATCTGGCCAGCGATGAGAAAATGAAATGAGAAAATATTAGAGAAGTAATCTCAACTTTCCAAAGTTTTTATCTGGAAATTCAGGAGATAAGTTATTGCCAAGTTGGTAGCTGTTTCAAATTGATTGAGGATGGCAGAAATGTCAATGATGTAAGGTTTCAGAACCCAAATGCCTACCTAAATCGACTAATCATTTTGGTATGAGTTATATAAAACATAGACAGAGATTTGTCTACCAGAAAATGGCATTACATTAACAAAATCAGTCGTGTGAGTAGTATAACTCTGAAGTCTTTATATGTCATGATAAATACTCTACAGGAAATTATTTTCACTGAAAAACTCCGTGCTTGGACTAATGAGGCCAGTTTGTATTATATTATTCTGTAACACAAAAAGTTATTGGAATAACTTCTTGGAAACAGGGATCTATTTCTGAGAAATTATTTTGCTTCTGTGTTTGTTTTTAATCTGTAAAATTAAATTTGCCAACCAATATTTATCTAACATTTTACAGAAGGTACAGTGCAGCAAATTTATACTACCCACCAATAATTCATAAATAACCCACAAGTTTATTCTGAAGATCAATTGGTGTAAAAAGTTAGGGATGGCTTTGAAAAAAACGACACATAATTATAATGCAATGTGGTTTCAATTGTTCTTATTTTAAAATGACACATCTTTTATTATTTTCAGGAATTAGGCTATGGAATATGGCAAAAGTACATAATAAAATGCAGCAAAAAGAAAACCTGTTTCCTGATTAAGTTTCTATTATTTTACCCTTTATGTAACCTCCTTCAATGTGGTAAATGAAACACAGTTCAGATCAAAAGTACGACACAGGGAGTCTAGGTAAAACTCATTTAGAGAACAAAACTCCTTATTATCTTGTATAATCCTGTTTCCATTATGACATCCTGTACAATCTGAAACTCATTAAATTAATTTAGAAAATAATAAATATGTTTTACATGCAGAGAAAGCTGACAGTGTAGACAGATGAAAAATTTTTGCTCTCGACTTGAAACTCAGCTAGATTTTTAATTTAAAAAATGTTTCCCCTTTTTGTCATCACTTTGACAGTTTTACTCTTGTCATAATCAACTGAATACTTTTGACTGTCACAGCTGATATGATTTGCTCTCACTAGATTTAAAGCCTTCAAAAATGCTGCTCCCATACAATCCTTGTACAAGGCCTATGTCTATCATCTCCCACTCTCATCATACCCTACTTCATTCCGCCTTCTGCCTTCAATTTCTATCTCCAGGGGTGTCAACCTCAGTGCATGTTTTTCCATTGCCCTAGGTGTGAAACAGACCTCTTCTAATATTGGAAAGTATCTGTCCCTTCTTATTGAAAAGATCAATACCCTGGAAATAGGAAAAAATCAGAAATGACTTCAATGTAAAGAAACAATATTTAACTGATTCCAAGTCATATTTTAAAAAATATTGGAGATGCATATCTTCATGTGTCAATATCTACATTTTACAGGCTTTTTTTCTCCCCTGAAATTATTAGTGCGTCTTGAATTGAATGTATATGGAACATGTTGCTATACTGGTTTGTAAGATACCTGCTTCCTGGTATACAGGTGAATTTAATTACTACGGACAACAGGGGCTGAAAAATCTGTAATTCAGGAGCTATCATGAATAGTTAGAATTCATTGTCACAGAAGTTAATGCTGTTTACATTGAATATATTTTTTTTCTAACTTTTCTGCAGTTTAAACTTTATTAAGAAATACTTTTAGGAGGAGACCTTTCATTCAATTTCTATATATGAATGAGTTATAATATATATGACAGCAAGACAGAAAAATCCGCTAGATTTAGAAACAAACAACCCAGTGATCTGCCAGCATCTTCTTTCTCAACAGCCATGTCTCCTCGGCCTATTTTCCTGGGTAGAAATTTATGATTATAACTGACTTGTCTCTTGCATAATCTGCTAAATTTACTAAAGAAAACTAAGATATAAGTAAGTTATTACTCTCAAACATGGAACTTCATATAAATCCTTCAATACATTAATTTATAGGAGGAGTCATGTAACTAGTATAATAGAAACTAAAAGTCTTTTAATACCAATGTAACACCAATGGGTACATAAAAAAATCACTGAGTTGTCTTCTTTCTAATGAACTGAATAATTCTAGTTGGTCTACAGAGATCGTTTTCTGGTCATCTAACTTGTAGTCCTAGGTAACCTGCTCAGTTTTCATTTCCTCCAAGACATCCTCTGGTGGTGGCAAACTTTTCCCAGTGTACCAGAAAACATATAAAAATAATTATTTCAATAGAAAGTATTTTCTTATATTAAAAAACTATTTCATTTTATCTACTACTTCTTTATAGTGGAATCTAGAATATATAGAATATTAGACAGTATTTGATTTAGCAAAGATGATAACAAATTGTTTTTAGTTTAATATAGTAATATTTCACACTCATTAAGAAACATTCTGATATTCAGGTACTTTCTCATCTGAATAAGGCAAGAACCACAACTAGTTAATTTTGTTTATGAGCTTGATGCCCTTAGTAAGTATGCTTTGATAACCACTCTTGACAGTACCTCAAGGTCTCACTATTTCCTAAGTTGACCCTTTCTCTTCCCCTTTTGTCCAACAAAAAGAAACAGAAACATCCAGCTAGTAACCAGTGAAGCTAAAAGCCCTGTCATGTTAACTATCAATGATGGTTAAGATACAGAGAGACTTACTATTGTATTTCTTTGGTTTAAGACTCTCCTATTTTATGTTTTGTTAGGTTCTGTTACCATCAGCAATAATTATTAAAAGTATACTTTTATTAGATACAGTTGTTTCTATTAAGTCTTCTGCCACACACAGGATGTTTCTACCATCAGCAACTTATAATTTAGGAACAGAACTTTCATTTAAAATGGCCTCAGCCAAGCACCCATATATTTGGGTGTTCAGAAGTAATTACCCGTAAAAAATTTTCTGTTAATTTCCCCTAACCTGACATCTTATAGATACCTAATCAATATTTTAAAAAATAATAATTAGAAGGCATTCAATAAATATCCATTCCCTTTCCTGACTGTTCTACCACAACCACTTGCATAAATTTTGTACAATTTAGGAAACATTAGAAATCCAGTAACAATGTGTTCTATCTCCCTCCAGCCCCCTTCTCTCCCCACCTCCAGAAAATGGTAAAAACAGGAGTAATATTTCAGTTCTTATAACCTTATTAAGTTCTTCAATTTTTCTTAGGATGTCAAATATAGTATCAATTTTAAAAATTATGTTCTGTTTATAATTGATGCATAATATTTGTACGTATCTATTGGGTACAGTGTGATGTTTCAATACATTGTATAATGATCATATCAGGGTAATTACCATATCCATCACTTTTTTTTTTTAAAAGAAAGAGGGAAAGAAGAAGAAAGAAAAAGGGGTAGAGAGAACAAAACTCTTGCTCTACTGCCCAGGCTGGAATACAATCGAGGAATAGGTATTAAAAATCTCTTTTATGCCAATAATTGTGCTTAACAACAGAGACAGGAAGGAATAAGGGAAGAAAATAAACAGCCAACCAATATTTAATTTAAGTCTATAAAATGCTATGCAAATGCTGAAGAGTGATTTACTTCCAATTATATAGTCACTTTCAGAATAGGTGTAATATGATACTGAGAAAAATGAATGTTCTGGAGATCTGGGGTGAAGAATTCTATAGATATTCACTGAGTTTACTTATTCCAAGTCTAAATTCAAATCATAAATGTCCCTTTTAATTTTCTATCTCGTTGATCCCTCAAATATTAACAATGTGGTGTCAAGATCTCCCACCATTATTGTGTGGGAGTCCAAATCTCTTTAGAAGTCATTTAGAACTTGTCTTATTCATCTGGGTGCTCCTATATTGGGTGCATGTATATTTATGATCATTAACTCCTGTTGTTGCGTTGATTCTTTTACCGTTATGTAATATCCTTCTTTGTTTCTTTTAGTCTTTGTTACTGTTAAAGTCTATTTTGTCAGAGGATCTCTCTCCCCATATCCATCACTTTAAACATTTATCATTTCTTTCTGGTGACATGTAAAATCTTCTTGCTATTTTGAAATACATACTACTTTATTATTTGCTAGAGTCCGCCCTACTTCATGCTATCAATTTGATTGTTTTATTAAAGCAATCAACCGTACATATAAATGGCAGCACAGTATAGCTGTACTCTAGGTACTTTTCAGAGAGTATAATATTTAACTCACAGTTATCCAATATAAACAAAAACTCAACTGAGGAAATATTGTTGATTACATATTTTCTGAAGAGTATGAAATTTTATATATTCAGAATAAGAGTAATCTAAAATCTCCTTCTGGATTAAACCAGTTGATCTGAGAGCAGTTTACAAGCAGTTTATATTACATGATGTTATTCAACATCAGACAATTGATTTTATTAAATTGTTTTTGGCAGGGCAAGTTTTTGCTGAGTAAGACTTTTCTCAGTACTCTGTGGTGTTACTGTATTCATGTAACAATATTTTGGATTATGGTATTTATTGCATTGCAGTGTTTATGTTCACCTTTGGGAAGTTTTTCTTTCTGGTTTTACTTTCTAGAAATTATTGAAATTCTCTTGAACAACTGATTCTTTGATTTTTAAATGAACTTTGTGATCATACTTCTATCTACACCGACTGACCAAAAGCAGTTAGACTAACACTTATGTCTTACCCTTATAACTTCTTGGTAAATATCCTTGCTGCATGTTTGACTGGCTTTGTTATCTCTCAGTCTTCTTGCTCTATCTGTCTGACGTTGTTGTTATTTTTATCTTATCTTTATTTTTACCAACCAATTACAATTGCAACTCATCTTTTATATATTAGATAGGTCATTTAGCAAGTTTAGACAGTGAAATATTTTTATAACTCTTTTTTTTTTTTTTTTTTTTTGGAGACAGAGTCTCATTCTGTAGCCCAGGCTGGAGTACAGTGGTACGATCTCAGCTCGCTGCAACCTCCGCCACCCAGATTCAAGGGATTCTTTTGCCTCAGCCTCCCGAAGAACTGGGATTACAGGTGCCTGCTACCATGACCAGCTAATTTTTGTATTTTCAGTAGAGACGGAGTTTTACCATGTTGGCCAGGCTTGTCTCAAACTCCTGACCTCAAGTGATCTGCCTGCCTCAGCCTCCCAAAGAAGTGCTGGGATTACAGGCATAAGCCACTGCACCAGGCTTTCATAACCCCTTCTATTTTTGTTGTTCTTAAAATATATTTGTACCAAAATATTAGCACAATATCTGGGCATAGCAATAGTCATAAACATGTCAGTTGACATCACTACTGCTGTTGTGATAGTTTCAACTGCAAATTAAATCTTAAAATCCTTTATTGAGAATCCAAATGAAGACAAATTACACTCCTCAATGTAAATCCTACTCCCCTACAACCATAAATAAAATGTATATATTTCCTGTTCTATATTTCCCCCAAAAAAGTCTCTTTTTATCTCCTTAGAGTATGTGTAGTTGTATTTGTTACAATTATTTTTAATCTTGGTTATTCCCTCCAGCCACCACACTGTGTATTCATAATCCTGGCAGAATGGTAATCATAAACGCTTAGCTGATGTTTGCTGAATGGCAAATGCAGGTGACATACTGAATTTAAAACCTGAAATTTCATTTAACTTTGACATCCTCAAGACATAGAGTTATCATAATTATATAAAAGAAATGAATAAAAGTTTAATCAGTCAAAAATGGAGTAGGGTTTATAACCCTGATTATGATGGAATACTTTCTTCAACTGCTAGTGGATGTAAGCATTTCAAATATTCTAAATTTATTAAGTTTGATAATGTTATAAAAATTGACTTGAGAGAGGGTGGGAGAAGGTGATGACTAATCATGAATACTCCAAAATCAAAAATTCCAAATATGGAATAATAAGAGAAAGAGAACTGAGAAGTCATATGAATATCTTCTCACATCTCCAGAATACCTATACCACTAAAAGATGTCATGTAATAGGTAATTTTGCAGGCTTCCACAAAGAAAGAAATCTCGCATTAAATCATTTTTAAATAAATTTCACACTTAGAAAGCAACTGTTTTGAATACAAACTTTTGTCATTAAAATTTCCGGTTGAAAAGAAGGGTATCCTTGTTAAATGGGCATAATGATTTCTCATGGGTTCAACAATCTGAACACTTAGAACAAAATAATGGAGAGCAACAAAACATCAAAATTATTTTAAAAGCACCACAGTGTGTTTGGATAACACAATGTTTCAGTATGTTGCAGCTGTTAATGACAAGAAATAATGTTTTAAGGAAGCAATCTTCAATTAATCATTTCCTCTTTTAGTTGGATAATTTATGGAAATGAAATGAAGCTAATAAACCAGAAAGAATGGGAGGAAAGAAAATAGTTAAATAAATTACTTCCTTTTGTAACAACAAAAAAGTCATGATATCCATCATTTGACCAGAAATATCATGTTGCTAAAGGCCTTATTTAGCATTTGATTCTCTTCCAATACAGCAGAAACAGAAGGCATCACATTTCAGCTTTCTATTTATTCACTCTCCATTTTAACCCCATAAATGTCTCGCAAGATTGAAATGTTAATAATGCAACCATCTTAGGAAATTTGATGTTATGTAGAGAAGACAGAGATGGATGAGGTTGTTAACCATATTCATTCATCTTTGATTTGTAATCAATTTTGATGTTCTTCCACTTTATTATAAGTTTAATTTGTAAATAATACATGTAAAACTAAAGCTTAATTTAGGAGATGGGTAAATGGATGCATATTATTTTACATATTTATTTAGGTTATGTAACAAATACAGTTAGTTGCTGTACCACATAAAGAGAAATAAAATGCCAGTTGTTTTCATTATAATTTTAATACTTCTCTCAATAATGGTATCAAAGGACAAGCACAAGAGGAAAGGAATTGTTGCCCATAAACTCTTGGTGACACAGAATACTGTAGCAATGCCTAACTGAGGTATAAACAGCACTACTTAGATTTTTCTCATTGGATTCTACAAGATTTTCTGCAGAAATACAATAGATGCCCTATCAGTAGAAAAGACTTACTTCAAGTGGATGGAAAACATTTCAAAGGTGAATCAATATCTCTTGAGAAGACAAAATATTTTAAAATTTGTAAAACTGAAAAAAAAATTAATTCTTAGCAATCATGTATGTTTGAGTATTAAGATGGCTAACAGGCCAGGTGCAGTGGCTCACACCTGTAATCCCAACACTTTGGGAGGCCGAGGTGGGTGGATTACCTGAGGTCAGGAGTTTGAGACTAGCCTGGCCAACATGGTGAAAACACGTATCTACTAAAAAAAAAAAATTAACCAACCATGGTATCGCATGCCTGTAATCCCAGCTACTTGGGAGACTGGGAGACTGAGGAGGCAGGAGAATCTCCTAAACCTGGGAGGCAAAGGTTGCAGTGAGCAGAGATCGCACTATTGCACTCCAGCCTGGGCAACAAATGCAAAACTCCATCTAAACAAAGATGGCTAATAAACTATTTAATAATATCGTATATTGTAGTGCACATAAAATCTATAGTATATACCAAAGTATATAATAGTATTGTTTGTTTACAAGGTAATGCCTAGTACAATGCTTTTCCATGTCTAGCATATTTTTACCAATTAGATTCTGTGTAAATGTTCAGTGTGTGTTTGCAGGCATGTATGCATGTACCAAGAAATGAAAACATGAATGTATAGTTAAGAACATGGATGTGTACTTAACCTATTTACTAGAAATATGACCAATAAATATGAAGCTAGTGGGTGTAACTTGCCAAGTAGAAAATGACAATGAAACATTAAAGAAAATTTAATCTTGTTAATTTATCAACTTGCTAATATTTTAAACTACTTTGCTTTATGCCCTAAATTAACATGGCTTTGGTGTTGGGAAGTAATTATTAACCAAGATATAGCATTTAGAATTTTACAGTTTAAGTAGTTTCTAATCTTTCTTGAATACATAGATTCCTGAGAATTTGTACTTAAAATTGGCTATGTGTCCGTATGTATGTGTGTGTACATATGTGTCTATATGTGTATGTATGTATATATGTAGACACACATAAACATATGCACACACATATACAGATATATATTAATATATAGATGAATGGTTAAATAGTCATTGGGCCAGGATATTTGAATTTTATTATTCATAAATGTTTTTTGGGATAGAGTTACCAATACCTTACTTTCAGAGATGATTAATTTGAAATATGATAATGAAATTTATGTGTTAGGAGGTTAACTTTGAAGCCACTTGAATTGTACATTGAACAATTCAATTATACATTGTACAATGAAGTACATTGAAGACTGTACTTAATATCTTGTGATGTCATGGGCTAATATGCTTCCTTAGTATATGGCAGGCTGAAATTCATTTACTTAAAAAGCAATACCAATATGAAGAGATCTACTGTAATATTTATTTAGTCTATATTGAACATCTGGTATGTTTTATTTTCATGATTTTACAGCAAATGCATTACAAAAGAAAGCACAAAGAATCTGTATGCCAGAGCAAAATTACCATAGGAACGTTTACTTTAAAAAATCAGGAAATATGAACTTTAATGTTTCATTTACTTTTCCCCAAGAGATATGATGGGAGATGGAAAACACCCATTTGCTGAAGCAGAAACCTTCCATAAACAATAATGAAAATGCCATCTTGTATTTTAATGATACGTGATCCTTATAACTCTTGGTATAAAAAGATGCAGCATGCTTTAAAAAAAAATCTCAGTTTATAACAGTTAAATTGTAGGTGTATGAACAGGTGTCTCTGATGACATACTTAAAGACGTCAGTGAAGAATAATGATATGCAAGCTATTTCAAACCTGTTCTTATTCATGTTATCTGTGGCTTTGCCTTGCACACATATAATATGAATAATTAGATTTTTTTTCCTAAGCAGAAGACAGGTATCATGATGACTGATTATCTCCAGTGAAAATATTCAAAAAGGGTTTATAAAAATCATAGAATACTGGAAGGATTCAATTCTAAGACGCACACTTCTTTATACTTTAATAGCTCTCATATCAGAATGTGTCTTACAGTTGCTCTTGATCTGAGTTGAAATTGCTTTCTTCCAGGAGAAATTCTTTCTAAGTTCTGCCAGACATGTAGGATCCTACTGACATGATACCTCTTTAAAGTCTCTGTCTGAAATTTGGATCCATTCTGTTTGTGTGAATTCAGAAAGTAAATCTTTGTAAGTACCACTTTGTAGTTCAAAAAGTATTTTTAATCCCTTTCCAACCACCCATGATTATGACTGAAATAAGTAATTTTCCTTGCTACCATCATCTGAATAGAGTTTATTTCTCCTTTAGACTAGGCCTGAGTCATCTAGTGTCCCAGTTTGATGCTAGGATCATCTAGTAGATGTCCCATCTTGAGCAGGTTTTTTTTTTTCTTAGAATTACATAAAATAATGGTGTACTTTGTATTATGTTATCTGAGATTTGATGAAATTTGATAATTTATTAAAGGTAGGGATTTTTTTTAAGGCTGACATCATGCTCATCTATCAAATCTTGAGGCTCCTCTTGGGGTTAAATGCTCAGATTCATTACTGGAAGAGGTTAAGGCACAGACTATAATAGCACTGCTACAAAATACTAAATTTACAGTTCTGCAGATCATAAAGACAGTATTGCCAAAGTTATTTTATAACATTTTGGAATGATTCTGATGCCAACCAAGATATAAATTGAGATGGACAGTTGTGGAGGTAATTAAGAAGATTGAGTTCTGTGGACGTTTTACTGTGGAGATACAAGAAAGGTAATGCATGTAATCAAAACTATTAGAAAGTGAAACTCACTGATGCCATTAAACTATTAAACTAGAAGATAGGACATAAAAATATTTCAAAGATTCAGAAACCTAACATGATGTTATGTTTTCTTTTTTTAAAAAAAATCAGTACTGATAGTGTAGTTTTCTTTTCCTTTCTGGACATGTAAATCATAATACGGCTCGTTCTTAGTGAGAAAGAAAATGGGAGGTAGTTTAGAGGTAAATTGCCTTGGTCAGTCATTTTCTTGAGTGCAAAGTCAGTTAAGCTGCAATTTTGTACACAGCAATTATTTTAGGGAAGGGAACAGATTGGAAACAACCTGAGATTTCTCTTTAGCATCCTGTATGAGGTATAAGTGGGAAGACAAGATTTGCCAGCACATATATATTAAGATTTGATACTAAAATCTCCCCTAGGTGACCAGCCATCAGTGACAGAGGAGAGAGTCCTGGGATCAAGGGGAGGTGGAGCTGGATTTTTCTGTTTCACTTGGCCTAGTTCACCACTTGGACCACTTTATACATAAGGGAGCAGAGTGCCACGTGAGTGTTAAACATTTCACCTAAAGTGAAATTTCTTCCACCTTAACTGAGTTATTTTTGTATAGAGTCTCTTTATTAAAATCTCCGGATGTGTAAACTATAGAGTGTTACAGAATATGTTTACCATTACAGCTGGAACTGATCGTCCTGAAGTGTGTAATTTGGCTTCATGTTGCTTAGAAGCTTTCTGTGAAAACATCTCATATCTTTATATGTTTCCACATGAGCACATATATTTTATTCAGTGTGAGAAGTGATATTAGCAAGACAACATACATGATTTAATAAGGCTGGGCTCTGGATTTTTGCCCATTTTACTTTCAAATACTGACATCAACTATTCCAAAATAATCACGGATTGCTAATGGTAAGACTCAGACTCAGCCTGGCCAAATGGGAATGCCTGACTTAGTTTCCAAATATTTGAAATTTACTGCAGTCTATGGTGTATATGCTTTATGTTTGGTCAGTTATCAAAACAAACAGACAAGGAAAAAACAGCCATTTAATAAAAGAGTGTTTTTATTGCTGCAGAGCTTCTTGGGCTAGTTTACCCTTTCCTCCCATATATCACAAACATCTAGAGTTGTTTACCACAACCCTTCCCAAAAAAAGACCCTGTAACATTGAACAATAGCACTTCCTCTTCTCCCTATAGTATGCATGCTGATGTAAGAATCAGGAGGGAAATTTATGTACACTCACTTTACTTCTTATAGCCAGGCCATTCTATATGCCAAATTTTAATAGTCTTTAACCACTCTAATTTCATCAAAACACATTCTTAATATCTGAAACATTTTCCAAAGCCCAGTCATTCAATGGTCAACAATATTTCTTTATCCACAGTCTTACTTTTCAAAAAAAAAATTCCTTTGGTCAGTTTTTCCCCGTATATATTTACACTCGTAACTCTAGCACAAATATAATTTTGAAATACTAACTGAATCTATAAAGGGATCACTAAACAAATGGATGTGCCATTAAAATTATATATGCATATAATCTCTTACAATTTTCAAAACACAGCATAGTGTCCTACACATGGTGGTATGTAATCAATATTTATGAGTTAATTGATTAATTCATATTGATGTTTCCTAAGAGACATTTTGGTTTTAAATATAATGATGTTATTAATAAGAATATATGACAGGAGTTATTTTTTACAAAAATCAATAAATGCTATTAGTTCAAATCTCACTGAAAAATTAGTAAGTAGCTAGATTATAACTTGAAATTTTTAGATCATTCAATAAATACTTTATCTACAATATTCATAATGTTGTATCTCATATAACCCTAGAAATATACAACAAGCAAAATAATATTTCATTTTAACATGGAGATTAAAGTCTGATTGGTTCTAGTTACATTCTCTTGATTCTTTTACTTTCAGTAATTATCTTTAACCCTCCACATATAGGCAAATAGATTCTTTAGTGTAATTAATTGATATTTCAAAATACTACATTGCTGGAATGGTGCTGAACCTAATTCAATATTTTTCCATGAAATAAATTAATGAAAGTCTAGCAAATACTTTATGGTTCGATTGCAATATGCCGTTTGAAAAAATTTGAGTGTTCAATAAATGCACCATACTCATGCAGGGACAGTCATAGCATTTACTCCAGTTTAGTAGTGTCTCTCTTTTTTTTTTTTTTTTTTTTGGAGAGGGATTCTCTCTCTCTCTGTGGCCCAGACTGGAGTGCAGTGGCGTGATCTCGGCTCAGTGCAACCTCCGCCTCCTGGGTTCAAGCGATTCTCTTGCCTCAGTGTCCTGAGAAGCTGGGACTAGAGGCATGTGCCACCACGCCTTGCTAATTTTTTTGTATTTTTAGTAGAAACTGGGTTTCACGGTGTTAGCCAGGATGGTCTCTATATCCTGACTTCGTGATCCACCTGCCTTAGCCTCCCAAAGTGCTGGGATTACAGGCGTGAGCCACCGCACCCGGCCGGTCTCTTTTTTAGGTATAGTGAATTTAATCAAAGATAGAAAAGTTCCTGGCGATAAAATTTGCAAGCAAAGTGGGTCCAAAACACTGGTTTCACTCATGGTTACCCGTCTTCTGGTATTAGGATTCCCCAAACAATCCTGTGAGCATTCATAAATCAAATACCAGCATATCCAGCTTATGCCTCAGGGGGATCTGAATTTTAGAAAGTAAGTTTTGGAATGTATGCTGGGGTGCTGTGTGTGGCAGTGTTTTCTTAAAATTCATAAACATGAATATTGCACACACAGAATTTGTAAATCAAAGAAAAGTTAACTGATAAATAATATTAGTACTACTTTTAGAATAAATGGCTCCAAAAAATTAATAGATTACTTTAAGTGACAATGTTTACATTGTACATTTTAGCCATTAACTATGTTCGTTAGCAGTATTGTCATTGATAAATTTCCCCAGCAGAGGGAAGCATAACCTCATTATTATTTCCATAATAATATGGCATACTATGTTTGAATTGAGGAAAGTGGGGCGTCACTACAATTTTACTCCATTTTAAGCGAAGGTTGGTTGATGTTTCTGCATTAACAAAGCAACTTTGACATTAACTAGGCTTTGACATATTTTAGGAAGCAAAAAATGAATTTGGTCCAAAATGCCAAGTTTAAGGGAATATCCTGCTAGTAATTCAGTGTAAAGATATCTACATTATTTTCTGCTTGACCATGATACCAAATAATTATATATTAGGTTTATATCATGAGCACATAAATGAATCATTTGCAAGGCTTATTTTAAGTCTAGTTTCTTCTTTGATATTTTAATGAACATTTCCATTGCCTACCCCTCTCAGGTTGCTACTAAATACAAAATGAAGAACTTAAACATGGCTTCTTTTTGTTAATACAAGAAAGTTGAGCTTTAAACCTTGTAAGCATCTAAAATTTTGAATTTATCATAATAATAAAACATAAATCACTGCTTTGGGTTCTGTAAGATTTTCTTTCTCTTCTGCTATATTAAGTATTCTGGGAAAGATTATGCAGATATGCACTGTATGTGTATGCATGAATATGCATTATTACTTATGATTTTACCCTGGTCTTAGCAGGTTGAAATAGGAAAAATGTGACCTACCATGGTGTTGTAAATCTGAACAGTGAGTCAGTGGGTCTCCATTTCTTATATCTTGTCGTCTTGTGCGTCTGAAACAATTACATTTAAAAGGTGTTATTATATCCTTATTTTTCCCTTTGTCCTAAGAATGAAGGAATTTGTCATAAAAATGAAAAGGAATAAAATATATATATATCATAGACTCTAGAAACTTAGAAGAACAGATGAATCTATATCCAACTATTTTTTAAAAAACTGTTCATTATACCTGTAAGAGCAGTCTCCAAGATGATCAAAATAGGAAACAAGATCCAAATGTACTGCAGCATGTTAAAAGTCTTTAAAATAGTGATAGCAGAGAATTCATGGCTTTTTCACTACTAGATGTCAATCAATAATGATCTAATATCTAGAAAGTCAATGCCTAACTTTTGTGGAAAAAGCACAAAGTTTTTAAAAATCAATTTTTTCAATAAAGAGAATTAAACATTTTTCTGATTATTAATGAAGGAATAAGCTTGAAAATTATAATTCACATGAATGTTCTCTTTCTCTAAATGCTTACATATAATTCCTTAAATAGACTTTTGCTAAATTTTTTAATATTAAGACTAGAAATTCTATACTTTAAGCTAGTTAAAAGTTTTTTTGATTGCTATATCAACCTATTTTTTTTAAAGTTTCTTTTATGATCATATGGCTATGATTGCAAACCAGTTTACCTGTGAAGTGAATAAAAGCAACAATAAATGTTGAACTTAAGGGTAAGCCTTCCTCTTGCCAGATGAATGAGAGAGAGAATAAATAAACTTACATTTAAGAGAAAAGCAAAGTTTGCTTATAAAAATCAATTTTCTATATTCTACCCTCAGATCATATGTGAGCTGCAGGACATTGTGGGTATCCTTTCCCTACATTTTGCTAATGTTTGCCTGGGAAGGAGTAGTTAGACTCTAGTCATTATGGTGCAGAAAAAGATGTGAAGTTCCAGGAAGAGGCTAAAAATGGAGATTGGCTATGTGTAACAGACTGGAAAAGATTGGGGGACACTTACCCAACTGTTTTCTGCTGCTATTTTAATGGGTATTGTCTTGCTGCAAAATTAGTTACCATTCCTAAAAAGAGCTCTCACAAAGGCCATTGAGAATTGCAAATATGGAATTTGTTACTGTATTCATAAATTTAGAAGTCTAAAGTATTTATAGATTTCTATTTGTAGAATTAGTGAAACTATCAAACAGATGTTGCACATTGCAAAATTGAGCCAACAAGAGAACTTGTGAAACACGAACCACAAAGCATTCGGGAAGGCATTTTTCACTGCCATTTAAGCTTTTGAAAAATGCCATCACAAAGAATATATAAATCATGAGGCATCTAAACATCCTTTTTAAAGACAAAGTGTCAGACTCATGAAATTAGTTTAAGTAAAATCTTTAAGGCAAAACAAAAATGTGCTAATGAAAATTCCTTCAATCTTGAATTGTAGGTATACAGTAAATACTTTTCAAATATATAATAACCTACAGGTTTTAACTTATTATAGATATGTGTTTGTGATTTTCTTTTTTCTGTTTCCATATTAAGAAAAGGTTAAAATTCAAACAGATTATTACTAAATTAGGTAATGTTATGAACTAATACATGAAAAAGATATAATACTTATGTGAAATAAGAAGTAATACTCATTTTTGTTCAAACATGAATTCCACTTTTTTTGAGACTGATTCTTGCTCTGTTGCCCAGGCTGGAATGCAGTGGTGCGATCTGGGTTCACTGCAACCTCCACCTCCCAGCTTCAAACAATTCTCCTGCCTTAGCCTCCAAAATAGCTGGGATTACGAGCAACCGCTGGCATACCGGCTAATTTTTTGTATTTTTGGGCACCATGTTGGCCAGGCTGGTCTCAAATTCCTCTCAGGTGATCCGCCCACCTCGACTTCCCAAAGTGCTGGAATTACAGGCATAAGCCACCACGCCCAGCCAAATCACACATTTTTAAGTAAGATAAAAGCCACCTAGAGTTAAATTTTTTAAGAAGCATTAAATTTTAATCTTAAAAAATTTAATTTTACTGCTGTAAAGACTGCATATTGCTATTCCTTAAATTACCTACAGTTTCTTTAATCTACAGATGTTAACTCCACATGAAGTTTTATTTTCAATTAGAAATTCCAACAAAATGAATGGGTATATGAAAGTAATACAAACATGTTACTTCAATTCTGAATGTTGAAGGTTTCATAATTGTATTTCTTATGTAGTATAAGAAAATATTGCATATATATTTAATATTACTAACAGGATACTGAGTTTTAATCCATTGGACTGATTATATAACAGATTAGATTGTAGATTATTTTACACTCAGTAAATGTTATCTAAAATGTATAATGAAAAGATTTAAATAGGCATTAGGGCCATGTCTTTGCCCAAATATTTTACCAAATATTTAAAATGATACAAATGTTTTAGGACATACTTCACTAGCTATGAAAATCTATAATCAATCATAGCTTTTTTGAAAAAACTAACTAAAATAGACAATAAAGAAATCAAATTTATTTCTTCTAAAATGCAGTGGTTTCATAAAGCTAGTTTCTATTTTATGTTTCAATAGGTTGATATACATGCTGTTAAAATCTTTAGGCTCATGTTAGTGAGATACTGTATATTAATTCCATCTACCATTGCTCATTTCCTAAACCCTGGTAAATACTGATAGAGAAAGACAGCTTTCAGTGAGTAATGGAGGATATGTTGAAAGGGCTGTTTTGTCAAAATAAGAAAGAATTATCTTAGCAACTTTTAGTCAAGCATGTCCAAAAAATACTTTTACTTATTATCAAGAGTATACTTAAGATATATATTTTATCTATATGTAATGTATGTGTACAGACAGATTGATATTTTATTACATGGTTTTATGTTTCAAGTTCAAACAATGGAAATGCAAGGTGAAACTATAATAATATAACATTTAAATTTTCTTGAATCAAATACAGATATTTTGGGATGTTAATAAAAATTACATATGTCACATATTAAAATGTAATATTTTCAAAACTAGAAATTAATTGTTCTGGACTTTTTATAATTAGACCCCTGTGTACTACCTAAGACTCTGAAAGAAAATAAATTCCTTTCTCTGAGCATTTTCTGTTCATCCAGAGACACAAATTGACTTTTTAAAGTTTAAAAATGAGAAAGAATGTTGCTGGATAGAAACAGAAGAACATTTTTGGACAACAGAGTATTTTGATCTAAAGGCACAAGGCTCAGTCTAGATTCTATTCATGACTTTCTCTGACTCTTTTTCTGATTGTTTTAACTATTTGAAGAAAAGAGAAAACAAACAAAAAAACCAGTCCTCTCCCTCTGCCCCCAAATCTTTTTACTCATTAAAAAAAGCTGATGTACTTATTTGAAGAAAGCTATTCCAAAACTGGAATCATATAGGATAACTAGCAAACATTTCATTTATTTTCAATATTTTTCCTACCTCTTTGCAGTGGGAAAATAGCGAGAGCATGAAGAACCATCCCAGGCACAGTAAGGGTCTCGGGCGAGGCAACACTCTGCACAGGCTTTCCCATAAATATCACACCGGTGTAAAGGGAGCTGGGCTACCCCAGCCGTTGAACCAATATATAGTTGTTGCTGTGGAAAGAATTTACTGCTATGACAAAAACTATCTTGTTTCTTAAGTCTTTTTTCTCTTGAAAAAGAATTTATTTATATGTAACTTATCAAAGATAAGGGTTCAGAAAAATCATCTGTTTATTAATAGCTTCTTTAAAGGCTTTGTAGACAAGATAGTAGTTTAAAATGGAGCAAGAGCAAGTTCTAAATATTTGACCAAAACAGGTGTCTTTTATTAAGCATAAAACAAAGGGAAGATGAAGACAGTAATACACCAAGCAATATAATGTTCAAAGCTTCAGTTTTTGTTCTTGGCAAGTTTGCTTTATTACCTTAACTGTTTACAATACTCATCTACCAAAATGTCTTTATTACCATGTGTTCCAGATTGGCCAGAGGCAGGAATCATTGTTTCTGACTTCTCAGTATCCTATTGTATTGCCTTTGATGGAGTGTGCCCACCTATGCTAGGGGAAGGGGCAACATTTTGGTGCTTACATTTGAAAAAAACTTTGGGCTCAACACCAAGAACGGTCTTGCCCTTGCACTACCTCCAAGAAGATTATTTTAAATAAAGTAATGTAAACTACTAAATTACTGCCCTTTCAAAAGATCTTTGAAAAGGGGAGCAAAGTACACTCTGGTGCAGTCTACCAAACCAAAAGCTGAGGTGTTATGGAAAAAGCATAGTGTTGAGCATGTAGGTACCTGGATTCTAGGTCTCGCTGCACATTAACAGTCTGTGTGATTTTGAGCTATTCATATAATTTTTCTAAGAATTAACTTTCTTTTTAAAATGAGCATGTTTAATAGATCTTTAAAGTATGCTTTCAGATAAACATCCTTCAATGCATTTATTCTCAATGAAATTGTTGTTAAAGAGGCAGAATATGGAAGATTAAAAAATATTGTTTTTCTAAAACTTTTAAAATGCCTTTAACAAAGTTGAGCCAATGTAGCATACTAGCTGCAATTTATGTAAACACAAAGTAAAATAAAATTAGTTGGGTATTTCTCCACATTTACTGTTATTGTTACTATAGCTCTCTTTTCTTGCACTAGGGGATTCAATAATTATAGTAAGCCTTAAGTAAAACTTAAGTAAATACTGAAACATGTAGCGGTATACATCAAAAATAACTCAAAAGTGTATTTTAATTTCTCTAGTATATAAATAAAAAATAAGTTTTAAAAAAGTCTCTGAACAGTGGTATGCTTAATACTACACATTTTCTAATGCAATGAATATAAATAAAATCACATTTCCAAAGGCTTTCATGTATAAACGACACGTATAAATAACCAGATAAATTGAATGCAGACTGAAGTACCTATGAGAATCTAAGAAAATATTAAGGTTATAAAGAGTGTTTACATAGAAAATAGTTCTCTGCTTAAATCTCACCAACTAATTTATACCTTATTATTACAAGCAAAGTAAAATGAGGGGAAATATAATACAATAAAATCTAAACCATTGTGGAAGCATTTATCTTCATTAATATTATATTCCATTTCACTACATGGAAAAAATAAAATTATATTACTAAGTACTCAATTTTTTGCTATATTCAGCTTTTATTATAGTATTGAATTTTGCTATAAACCAGGACAAATTAAGAAATGATGGTTAAATTCTTTGGGAAGAAAAGATTAAGTATTGCTAAGCTTTCCTTTTCCTGTTTTGTCTCTTTCTTTCTTTTTTTGTTTTTTCGTTCTTTCTTTTTCTTTCTCTTTCTATTCTTTCTCTCTCTCTCTTTCTCTTTCTCTCTCTTCCTTCCTTCCTTCCTTTCTTTTCCTTCCTTCCTCCCTCCTTCCCTCCCTTCCTTCCTGCAGCCTCCTTTTTTTAAAATTAACTTATACACTATTGAAGGTAAGCAATTTCAGTATACGGACATGTCAATCCATACATTGTGTTTGCAGCTATTTTGAAAAGCTACTCATCAGGTTAGTCCTACAATCAAAAGATCTCTATGTTTGGCCAATAACTTCTAGGAAGCATGAACAAAATGTGTATATATATATATATATATTTTTTTTTTTAAGAATATGACACTTAGGTAGAAAAAGTGTTATTATCTAAATAACAGTATCTAAATCTGTCATATTTCTTTAGGAGAAAAACAGAAAAATAGTATGTGGAAAGAACAGAAAACCAAAATATGGCCACTGAAATTATTATAATGAAAACCTAAAGCATGATAAAATGGCAAAAAGTCGCTATAGCTCAATGTCATGTTCATTTTACCATAATTCTGCAGTATTATTAATGAAGTGCAAAAATAATTATGCTATCCAAATGAAATATAGGGTAGGCCTTTAGGCACCATTGAGCATAATCCAGTCACTAGTAAGTAACCTGATATGCTTTTTCTGCCCAATTTAGCATCACCACAGGCTTTCTCACTATCCTCCTTTACAAGTTGTGGGCTATAGCAGGAGATGGGTTCATTTATCCAGAAAATTAGTTGCAGTGCTACTTGTCTTTCTTGGAATTACCACCTCACTTTAAAAATGCCCGTAAGCATGAATGAAATTGAGTCATATCTGAATGAAATCAAATCATATCTTCCAGTAATGGAAAATAAGGAAAGGAACACTTTCTTCTCTCATGGTATTTTAAATTGATAGATTGTTTTTCTTTGTTGGTTAAATGTTGGATTAATAGGTAATTTTTAAGTAGCTTTAAAAATGTAAAATAGAAAGAAATGGTTTATAAAAATTGACATGGAGGTAGTGTAATTAAGATTGGCAATGAGGCCTAGCAGAGAAAAAATAAATAATTTTAAAAATCATTACAGGAAAGAATATCCCTGTCTAGCTTCCATCCTGGAAATCCCCAGATTTCCTTGCCAACCTCTGACAATTTTTAGATTACAAGAACAGGTGAACACATACTTATGCAGTGTAAGATAACAGTATCAGGTCAATCAAATCTGCACTCTGGGTTGCTCTAAATATCTTGGAGATTATCAATCTATTTTGATATGTCTGTGTGGGGAAAGGATACACATTGAATTTTACTGGCAGAGTAATTTAGTGTCTTGTTCAAGGGATAAAGTATGGTTAGATATAAAACATGTAAACAGTTCAGAAATAAGATTAGCCAAACGATTATCATATTTTACTATTTTGTATGTAAGTTTTACTACAGTAAGTGAGGCATACCCTACTTCATTCTGGTTTTTCTGCTGTGTGTGTGTGTGTGTGTGTGTGTGTTTGTGTGTGTGTGTGAAGTTACCATTGATACACTGGACAGAAGAAAATCTAGGTAACATTTATGGAGAAAATGTAATTCATTAGACACTAAAACTGTATTTGTCTACACATATCACACAGTATTTAGAAGCAATTGACTTTTCTTAAGTGTCTTGCCAAAGCATTCATTCAATATGAATTTTAGAAAGACTATTAACATGTTGCCCTTAACCTTTGAATTCATGAAGTTTGGAACTTATTTGGCAGTGACCATTTTTCTGTTTTCCTTTTGTATTTAGCCACAGTTAAATACACATTTTGTTTTCTCTAGCATACGATACTACTGGAAAAGTAAAATTAACTTTTAAGTCAAGGTCCTCTAAACACACATAGCCAGTGAATAATTTTACTAGCCTCTAAAAATGTATTTTTGTTTATACTTGCAAAGTAAAAATAAATTATAAATGTTTTCATATCCTGAAATATCACAATGCTGGTTCAAGGTATACACATATATACATAATCAGAAAAGATGAAAATTATTGAGTATTATTAAAATATTAAAATGACAAAAATACACTATAAACATTTATAACAAATAATGATCCAGGAAATATGTTTATAGAACAAACATGAGATTGATAAAAAATATGGGGCAATGGAAACTATCTTCAGTTTCTAATGTACTAGCTTATGAGAATAATATTTGTTTTCTCCTGTTTTTCTGTACAATTGTTAAGTAATCTGTAAAATTTGATAGATAATAAATAGATATATCTATTGAAACACAAGAAGTAACAAAATATTGGATATCTGTGGTAATACATAATGATAGTACCTGCTTAGTGGAAAGCTCCATTGCTGAAATAGTAGTCGGTTCCTAAAGGAGAAAAAGAAATATGTGAGGTGTTTGGTCAGTTAGAACAGTCAGCTATTTGTTATATAACTCAAGACACTGACATTCGTTTTCAGAGAGAGAACTTAAGTGTCCACAAGAAGCAGTGTGATTGGGAAATAAGACATGTGAAAGAAACTGCATAGATCAGTGTCAAGTATGTGGAGCTGACAGTTAGATTGTGTCAATATCATACAGTCTACATACCTGTAGTTGACCAAGTTGGGGTTATTGCTTGCTACAATATAAGGGAAAATAGGAGCCTGCATAGTGAGAGGCTGTTGGAAAAATATGTTTTGGACTTGTGCTAGGTGACTAGGGGAGGGTTTAAAGAAGTAGAACTTTATTCTACATTGGGCATTGTCAAAAAGCAGGGGTAATTCTACGGTTAGGTATCTTCATAAATCATTTAGGAGGGAAGAACAAAGTAAGGCTAAAGATCTGACTGGTGTAGAAGTAGCAATCACTCATGATAGGCAGGATATGGGATATGTGGTCATTTTTGTGGTTTGGACAATGTTCATGTCTTTGTGTTTGGACATCATTACAGAATGATTTTATTTTTATCCTACTTCATCATAGTCTCAAGTGGTCGTTTAGGATGTTGGTATTCTGTGAAAATTGTTCTGTTCAACTGGAGAACGCTGCCTTAACTGAGAGTGCCAGCCCTTGGTTTCATGGGCTGGTTTCACATACAAGGACCTATACCCAGGTCTTTGCCAGAGAATATAATCTCTTTAATGTCTATCAACAGGTTAACATAGATAATTAATAACCAGGGAAGTAACACTCATCAATGAACTTCAATAAGTGTTCTACTGGAGCTTATCATAAATGCGTATAGACTTGCATAAATAAATCTCGTTCTTTGATGTAGGCAGACTACCAAAAGCCTATACACCTGAACACATGAGTTTATATCCTTTAGGTTCACTATCAATGAACTGTGCTGCTGGCTGTATCTTTCATTCAAAACAAACATGAAGATAAGACAGACTGCTTGTGAGCCCCAGAGGGGTCTGATAAGAAAGAGGATTAGGTGGAAAGAAGGATCCTAAAAGGCCTCACTATGTAGGTGACTGAAGCTTCTAAATTAAGTGTGAACAGTTGGACTCTGGAGCCAAACTGGCTGGACTCAAATTGTGATTCAAATCTGGCTAGAAATGCAGTATTAGGCAAAGTATGTAAACTTTTTGTAATTCAGTTTTCTCATTTGAAAGTTAGATGGTACTTCTCTTATAGGGTTGGTGAAAAGACTAAAAGAATTAATACATGTAAAACACATTACAAATGTGCTTGGTATATAGTGTTTATTCAAATCTCTCCTCCCTCTCTTCCTCTCTCATCTCTCTGTCTCTCTCTCTCACTCACACACACACACACGCATACACACACATTTCCATCTCATTTCCTTGCTTTAGTTTTTCTCTTTAGTGCTTATTACTGGTGAGACATATACACACATATTATCTAATAAATATATTAATAATATATATTAATAATCAGTAAATTTTATATAGATACATATAATTCATTTTTTGTCTTGTGAGTTTCTTCACACATCCCAAAGCAGAATCTGAGATAAAATCTAATTTCAGGTATGGGGCAGGAGTAAAGAATTGAGAAGAAGGTGGAAAAAATCAATTAAAAAGTTTATTATGGAAGTCAACACTGAGAAAAAATCTGAGGGTAGTAGACAGTGACTCTAAAATTGTCCACTGAGGTTTGCACCAAGAAAGGTACTTATTCATTCCATTCCTCATTGGATGTTCTCAGGGGATTAAATCTCCCACAGTCCAAGTTGTGACTCTTGCTTTTCTTTTGGCCTACTGGGCACAAAGTAGAAGACTCCTCATAGGAATCAGAAGTGAGGTGAAAGGATGTGAAGAGGCAGCTGAGGGATCTCACGTGTCTTTTTAATTACCTGTCCCCTACAGTTTGGGACGGAGACTTTGGCTATTAATTTCACAGTCATATCTCTAGCACCTGGAATTATACCTGGTATTTATAAATTCTTAATAAATATTTGCATGAATGAATGCATGAATGAATTCTTTACCAATGTTCCTTTTTCTCTCCTGTCTTCAACTTACCCCACTATACTCTCTTTCTTCCATTTAATTTATGTTTAAGTTAAAGACAGCCCTCTTATTAAGTTTTTTTTTTTTTGATTCTTATAGCTTAGCTGGAATTTCTTCAAAAATAATTTAAAATAGTCTATAGTCACTGCTTTTACTTGTTCATCTCTCATCCAATGCCTTCCCCGCTCAATCCACTGAGTCTAGCTTTTATTCTAGAGAGGTGGCCTACTATCCTCAGAAGCAGAAATCACCAAGGAACTGTGTATAGCAGATAGGACACTTTTCTGTATACATAATTATTATTGGACTTTGTTTTATATGTTACTGTTGACCGCTTATTTCTTCTTGACTGCTTCCTTTAATAAGTTCCATTATGCCTTGGAATTCTTTATTAACTATTTCTTAATGGCCTTTATCACAGTCTTTTTCTCATCCTCTAGCCATTCCTAACATGTTTACTGTTCCTTGCCCACTCCTTTCCACTCTCCTTTGGATGCCATTTTTCTTCCCTAGTGAGCTCTTGTGGTTTTAATTACTCCCTGTGTGCTGTAGAACTACAAATCTCTACTTTGAAACTTGATGGCTGAGCTGAGAACAGGATTTTTCTTAACAAATTTAAGACAATATATCTGAGACACAAATGAGACAAATGATTTAGGATGTACATTAAAGTAATGGTATAGAGATTTTCCATATTTTCCCACTTTTATAGCTTAAATGAATTTTAATTATTAAATATAATAATTTTCCACAAAAATTATCAATCATAAAGACAACTATGATGAAAGGAATGTCTATCAACTTTTTCTATGCAGAGATATAATCTTTAGAATTTAGTAGCCTCAAATCTCAAAAACTAAGGGCACAATGTATCATGGATATTCAGCTTTTTTAAAAAAAACTGAAGACTGTATTTAGGTTTGTACAATAATGAAATAAATAACCAAAACAGAAAATTTAGAAGAGTAGGAAAAATTTTCCTACAGATACTTCTTTCTTTCTAACAATTTCACATGATAAATAGTTATGTGGTTATTAAGGAGCTTACTTCATGAAGGTTTTTTGACATAAAGTTTACAATCAAAGTTCAGGGAAAGTGTTTCTTAAGCAGAGAAGGCTTAACAGCTAATGTAATTAAAGTGAAATTAGCTAGCTCTATGTACTTTAAAAAATGAAGCTGATTAACATACATTTCATGTTCACTGACAATATGAAAAACTAAATATCAATAAGGTAGATAAAAATTATTTCATATATGAATGTTATAAAAGTAACACTAGTACATAATAGACTCCATTGTGTCATATTAAGATTTTAACATTCTTACGATCCTACAATCCATTAATTAAAGGAATCTTATTTATTATTTAGACCAGAAAATTAATAACTGTTTGAAATAAGATGTGCTATATGCTGCCTGTGGTTGAATTTTAATAGACAGTATATTAAGATGACATTTATTTAAACAAGCTATGGGATTTTTTTTTTTTTTTTGAGAAATAGTGGGTAATGAATATGACTTCCATTTAAAACAGATGTAGCTTCGTAAGCATGTTTTCATGAAACTGGTTTCAGTTGCATTTAATTTGTGTTCGAGTAAAAATAAAATTAAAACTTAGTATCTTTTCAAGGCTTTCTGTGACTCTAATTTACAATTTTTTCAGATATTTTAATCTTCCTCACTTGCAAAGCTTTTCAACCTGCTGATCCCAGGAGATTCTGACATAGCCTACTGGATGCTAAACATAAGGACACTCCTTTAGAATGAGTTAATAGACTAGGTTAGGAAAGTATCAATTGTGTTTTACATTTGAATGAAATTAAACTCTTACATTTGTTTGCTGAGCTATTCATGGAATATTGCATAAATTGAGTTTCAAATGCATGTGCTATCAATGTAACCACCTTGCAATTCTTTGCAGTCAATAGAACTATAAATAAAGCCCACTGTCCTACATGCACTGCACCTTGATGTAACATTTCAACCTCAAAAGTAAACCCTCTTTGACTGTACTGGAAAGAAAATCCCGAACTGACCAGTTAAAATAAAAATCAGCATAAGTTAGGCTCTTATATTTTCTGAGTATTTTTATAAAACAAGATATATATATTTACATTTCAAGCATTTTAAAAGAGATTTTCATTTGTGTAACTAGTTAAAAATAGCTGCCATTTACTAGTAATCTTAATTTTAAAAAATCACTTTTAAAAAGTATTTATAATCGCAGTCCTTATTGTGAGATGAAGAAATTGAGGCTTAATTGACTTTAACCAACTTGTTCAGAATCACATAGTAAATACAATTCAGATTCAGGTTGATGATTGCAAATCATATTTGGAATTAGACTCATTTCTTGGTACTTTAATGTCATTTGGGGTATTTTATAGCAAATCAAAGTCATTTCTAGAGTCCTATACCAATGCCAATTTTATTTCACCTCTTATTACCTATTAAAAATTTACTTTAAAATGAAAATTTTTATTACTAGGGAATATTTTTCTTTCTATACTCTGATCGAGATTTGATTTCACCCCAAATAAAAGTATATTGGATGTAACTGAAACCACTGGAATGTGTGTGATTAGTCAGGGTGTTTTCCTGAAACCAACCTCAAGATGGGAATGGGTGTAGTACTGGTTTTAATTCTTGCATTTACATGAGGTTTGGTTTTTCATTCTGTCAAGGACACATAATAAACATGGCCTCATGAAGATGATAATATTGTAAAATTAACTGGTTAGGTAACATTAAATGTCTTAAAAAAATCCAAGAATATCATATACTACCATGACCCTGTCAGTACCTTTTCTATTTACCTTGTCAAACTATCCCTGACCTTTTTTATAGTATTTTATTTTAAATGGAATGACTTACATGGCTCAAATAGAAACAAAGAAACTATAAAATTTCTCTGCTTATTTCACTGTATGTGGCTATGGCTTTAAATGTTGTGGTTTTTTCCCCCTCCCACTGTAAAATTAAACAAAGTTTGACAGTGAAATATTCCAATTGCTAGACCACAATATATGTATGAACTTTGCCTGATAGAATAGAATGTTGAAAGTAAATATTTCTCTAAACTTTGCCCAAATATGTTTTGTCTACTTGAGTGCCAAAGAAATAATAATGACAATAATGCATAGCAGAGAATACAGAAGAGAACTGAAATCGTGTTCTATCAAAGTGTTCACACATAAACAGTCTTTTTACAAAATTATAAAGTCCTAAGCAAGCATTTCCATGCCAGCACAATATTACTTATTTATATTTAATTGTTAAACATAAATAAGTAATATTGATAATGAAATTTTCTCATGATATCTTAAATGCTAGACAAATGTCATCCAATAGCTATCACAGGTATAAGTCAGTTGTGTATTTCTCTGGAAACTGTGAAGTGCTAAAAAAAAATCTAATAGATACTAAAAACTTGTACCATCATGTATAGGTTGATGACAGAGATACATTCTGAGAAATGCATCATTACACGATTTTCTCATTGTACAAAAAAATCACAAAGTACACTTACCTACTACTTAGGCTAGATGATACACTCTGTTGCTCCTAAGATACAAACTTGTACAGCATGCTACTGTACTGAATATTTTAGGCAATCATAACACAATAGTAAGTATTTGTGTGTCTAAACGTATCTAAGCATAGAAAAGGTACAATGAAAGTATGGTAGAAAAGATTTTAAAATGGTACACCTGTGTAGGGCATTTATCATGAATGGAGTTTCAGGACTGGCTTTTGCTTTGGTCAAGTCAGTGAGTGAGTGGTGACTGAATGTGAAGGACGAGGACATTACTGTACACTACCGTAGACTTTATAGTCACTATAGACTTTGGCTACACTAAATTTTTTTAAAGTATTTTTCTTTCTTCAGTAATATGTTAATCTTTGCTTTCCGTAAACTTTTTACAACGTAAACTATTGAATTTTTTAAATGTTTTGACTTTTTTGTTTTGTTTTGTTGTTTTTGAGATGGAATCTCTCTCTGTAGCCCAGGCTGGAGTTCAGTGGCACAATCTCAGCTCACTGCAATCTCCACCTCCTGGATCCTGCTTCAAGCAATTCTCCTGCCTCAACCTCCTGAGTAACTGGGATTACAGGCACGCACCACCATGCCCAGCTAATTTTTGTATTTTTAGCAGAGATGGGTTTCACCATGTTGGCCAGGATGGTCTTGAACTCCTGACCTCATGATCTACCTGCCTTGGTCTCTCAAAGTGCTTGGATTATAGGTGTGAGCCACTGTGCCTGGCCAACGTTTTGACTCTTTTGTGAAAACACTTAGCTTAAAACACATTGTACACCTGTGCCAACGTGTTTTCTTTTCTTATACTCCTGTTCTATAAACTATAATTATATTTAAAATTTGTTATTATTATTTTACTTTTAAAACTCCTTTTGTTAAAAATGAAGACAGAAACACATACACTAGCCTAGACCTACACAGGGTAAGGATCATCAATATGTTTCACTTCCATATCTTGTCCTACTGGAAGGACTTCAGGGTCAATAGCACATATATTTGATATCTCTGTATTATAGGAGGTAACACATTATCTCCTATGAAAACAATGCCACTTTCTGGAATACTTCCTGATGGATCTGCCTGAGGATGTTTTATAATTATTTTTTTTATAAGTAGAAGGAGTACAATGTAAAATAACAACAGAAAGTATAGTATTGAAAATGTTAGGCAATGGAATTTTTTAGGCCCATTATAATCTTATAGGACCACTGTCATATGTACTATTTATTCTTGACCATAATGTTGTTATGCAGGGCAGGACTATCCTTGCAAGATTGTTGGTTTCCAACATCTCATAATTTTGTTAAAAGTCATTTAGTAGGTCTGTTTAAATTAACATCTTTTTAAATTAAAATTCTTATTGATATACTAAACAACATAGCTGAGATGTGAAATATAAACTTAAAATTCCTGGAGATATAAATAATAAAAATTTGCTAGAACACAATATTACACAAAAGTATGCACGTTCTAATTCATATCAGAAAATAATTAAAGAATAAAAAGAACTTTATTTTTAAAATGTCATGACATGATACAATTCTACAAAATAAAATGTAATTGTACTAATAGGTAGAAAATTAAGTCCTAGAAACTGAGATGAATAACACATCAGAGTCTTTGAGCTGCATAAAGTCAGAGACCATTTTTTATAGTGTTCATCTCTGTATCACCAGAACTTTGCATTGTGCCAGGAGCATCATATCTATGAATACACATTTATTTACAGTGGAATTAATTAATGAACTCTGTTTTAAAAATGCATTGTAACTGAAAGGAAATGGGTAAAGGAACTATGACAAGTGCAAAATTAAGAGATTCTGGAAATTAGAAGTTCTTAAGATAACAATATTTTAGTGTCTCCTGTAACTTCATTTGTAATAGTGGTGGCAACATTCATCTCCAAATATATGTAATTGGTAAAGGTTTTCTACTGGAGAATAATATGGTGCAAAATCAGGACAATAACTTGTGAATGTTCCTAGTTTATTTTTCTCATACTTGGGCACCTCACTTTAAGCATGCTCTCCTTGAGGAAGGCCTTAAATTCTTTAATCTCTTGTATTTCATTTTTTCATCAATAGTAATTCATTCATTCATTTAATACACGTTGTTTTTAAAAGACATTTTAGGTTCTAGAGACATGACAATAAAGACAAGACAGCAATTTATATATCCACTCCTCAGTGCCTGTACTTCTCTAAATCTAAATGTACTCTATAGTGGCTAACAGAGTCCATTTATATAGTTGTTAGTTGTTGTTGTTTTTAATTTCTAAGATAAAGTACCAATGTGTTTGCTTATTGGGGTAACCTATGGGACATGGTGTTGATAAGGATTAGTCATCACTCTATACCGGATTGATACTTTAGATCACATTGATACTTTAGCATACAAATTATTATAAATAAAATAAGGCTAATGTACTTGATTTTTAAAAATCATAATAGAATTATGATTATTTTATTATTTTGAAGACTTAAACCAAAGATTAGTAGGAAAGGCTACTGGAAATGTAGCTCATTTTCAGTTTAGCTAAACTAAATAAAATTATATTAACAATGACATTTTGAGCTAAGTGCCTGTTACTGTCTTTGATGCATTACATATAGTGTTTCTAATTCTTCCAGTGTCCTGTGAAATAAGTATTATGCTCACCATTTTACTGATGGTGGAGCTCAGAGGGATGGTTTAAGTGTTCCAAAGGATTTGTCATGTAGATATGACTGCAGAGTCTAAACTCTTTCCAGTAAAATATTGTGTAGTTTTTTGTCACAAAACATCTATGTTACAAATCAACAGTTGTATGTTTCGATGTTAATTATAATGCCAATTGAATGAATATATATTAGGAGTTTTCCATATTATACTTCATTTTTTTCTTTAAAATACTACTGAAGAGAGGAATAACTTATTGTACACGGGTATGAAGATACAGGGGTAAGACAACTTGGGAAAACTGCTTACCATTGAAATACTGAATCAACTGAAAATTTGAATCCAGCCGATTCATTTTACAGATAAACTGCCAAAGACACCTGAAGACTAAATGATATCACTTGAAGTTATCAGACTAGATCCAGTATTTTCTCATTTCCTGTCTACCAACTTCTTCTTATACATGAGGGTTTTTTTTTCTTTGAGTTATAAATGTCTCAAAAGATGTTTTCTCTATTCTTTTATCAAAAAAATTAATAACACATTTACAGTCATGTATTTTTCTGTCATATGTAATTAATCATTTCAAGATGTGCTTCAATTTAAACTATTTCTATTAGCTGACTTCCCAAAAGGAACAACAGACACATGGTATATGTTAGACTACTCCAGTTCTCCTCTTTCCCTTCACCTTATGTCCTGATGCTTCCACCCAACACCCTCACTCACCTACACCCCCATTCCTCCAACCCTATACAACCCCCTCTGGGCCATCTGTGATTCAGGATAAAGGGACAAATATCTGTACATTTCTTAAGTGTAGGCTAGGAATCTATAACAAATTTATTGTCAGTGATATAAACCCATAAAATTTTCTTTTGCAAACAAATGATTTCTTTAAGAAAATATAAAATAATTCATACATAAGCTAAAAATTGTTTGAAATGTCTTCACTATTCTGTCATTCTGAATATATTTCCCTTAGTACATTCATGGAAGTTACATATCATTTCAGTTATACTATAATGTATAAAATAGATTTTAGGAGTGGGGAAAAGTTTGTTCATTGAAGTAACTTACATAAATAATGTAAAATGTAAATAATATATTTTATCATTGAGAAAACAAAATATGAGCCAAAAATATATTTCTTTACATCTTTAGATTTAACTAGCATTGAATGTTTCAAGGTTTATTTTGACTAGTGTCTGGCTTTCTAATTGACAAGCTAATTAGAAGGGTATGCTAGACTAGTTGTCCATACCAAGTTCAGTGTGCAGCTGTCCTGGGGGAAAGACGTACAACTGAACTTGTTGACACTTGAAATTAAGCAGCACTCACCCGAAAAACTGTCATTTCTTCCAGCAGAACCTCTTCTAAATCATGCCAAGTCTCCTTAGGAATTGAAACTACTTTAAGAACGGTCCCAACATCTTTGAAAGAAAGCGGGGAGAAAACCACAAGTTAAATAGAGCTGAACAGAGTATAGTGTTAATGAAGTATGCATTCGTCCAACAAAGTACACATTGACATCAGTCTTCCTTTTAATTTCTTTTTTGGCCAAAACACGTGTAATATATATATTTAAATGTAATTCATGCAGTTAGACAAAGTATGAGGATAAACTATAAAGACATCCTTGGAACATAAAAGATTGAATTTTTATAAATATATTAAGACTTGAAGAAGGTTTTATCATGAGACTGCATACATTTTAAAAAATATAATAATAATTATTACAGAGATTGCCTGCGTTGGATCAATTCTTTTTATTATTTCAAAAAATATCTCCTTAATTGTCTGGTATCTCAGAAACAAAGCCTAAAATAATACCAGTTTGTCATATGACAGGTTCTTCCACTTTTATTACAAAATCAGGGTACTTCTATGAAGACTAAATATAAATGAAAAATGCAAAGAATGTTGTCAAGCAAGGGAAATAGTCAGAGCTTCAGAACCCTGGCTGCTCATCTTGTCATCTAAAAGTCTTCAGTACTTAGAAGTTCCAAATGATGGCTCAGTGGCCATTTTGTAATGAATGACAATAACCCAGTTTTTAAAAATAAATACCTAGGATTACTTATTACAGTGGTTTTTCAAAAATGCACACTCTGTTTAATCCATTTTAGAGCATTAAACAAATTTAACATTCAGAAGCCAAAGCATAAAAATATTGAGCATATTTTATAGTGATTTCAAACCTTGTTTATGTAATTTGCATTGTTAAAAGAGACACCTTGTTTTAATGACAAGAGTTGTGACTTTTACTCTAAGTTGGGCTTAAAAGTTATTAATTTTCCAGCATTACAGGTATGTTCCTATTCTTGATGGAATGAGGGGCCTTATTAAATTCAAAAATTTCAGTCTTCAACCTTCCAGTTCTGACTAAACTTGATCAAATCTAGTTAGCTTCAACTGGTTCCTTTTAATCAAGTTCAACAGAGTAATTGTGAAGAAAATCTTGTCAATAAAGAATAAATTATATGAGAAAAATAATTCATTGATAACTATTTTTGGGGAACCAACTTGATATGTTATATGAGATGAAGAAAGGTTGCTAATTTATCCCTTGTAAAGCTAAACCAAAAAGGTACACTTTTAAGAGGATCCTTCTATGTTTACAGGACCTGAGACTACTCATAACACCAAAGATTAAAGGTAAATTAGGTTAATCTACTCAGTGCCTCTGATCCAGTCTCCAGCACCAAAACACAACTTTATCTGTTTTCCAGATCAACTTTTACCAAGTAGTATTTCAAACAATTTCACACAAATTGAATCAGATTACTCAACTAGGATCAATATACTATGATGTGCAACTTAGTTAAAACATAAAATTACTGTAATCAGTTTACTTTGCTGACAGATGCCCCTGGTCTGTACTGACCAATAGCCATCCACATCATCAGACATTCAACATACTCATGAAATGGGTGCCTTTAAAGACAGTTTGTGTCTGAGAGGAATTAAAAGCTCATGATTGGGTTTATTGGGTCAAATACCCGGAAGCAAGTTTTGTTGCTTTGACAGTGAGTAAGAAGCTTCTCAATACATTTAAGCCAAAGGTTAAGAAAAAGGCAAGTGTGACATTATTGTACCAACTTACTGTGCAAAGAAATTCAATTATAATTTGATGTTAAATGATAAACTAATATTTATCAGAGAGAAATACTATTTCTTATCTTTTTAAGGATGTTTATAACCAGAAATTGATACTTGCAATTCACTGACTTTTACAAAACCCTAGGTCTGCTTGGGATTCTTTTATTTGGTAGAGAAACTTTCTCACTCATAAAAGTAGACTTTTAATATACTGCTTAGAACCTGACACTGTTAACCTGATAACATAAGTATTTCACAATTTTGTTATAAAACTTTAAGTCTTTAAAGCACTTACTATATGGTTGCCATTCCCCTGTAGTTAATGCAACTTTTTTTCTGTTTCTCACTAAGGGAAAATAAATGTTATTATACAAGGTTTCAGTGGAGCACTTACTCTGTTTCCCATTGATTTATGTCAGTTAACAGCGTTAATGGAGACTAGAAATTTATTACCTTGGAATCTGACCCTAAGTAGCAAGTATCAGATTTGTAACCAGGACTTTAAAAAATAATTTTACTATTAAAAAGAGCAGGGAAAAAATAATATATAATAACAATGAAATTCTTTCTGAAAATTACCTGAAAAAGTCTTTTTAATTATGGAATTAGTAAAAATGAATTGTTAAATGTCTATAGAAATGTATCTAAGAATTACTTGAATAAATTTTGTTGTTTTTCTAATGGAAATTTTTCTTCTTTAAATTTTCATTGTATGGCAGAAACACAGAAAAATTCTATTGCTAACATTTATTTACTAGACGATATTCACCCTATCATAATTTTAAAGTTAAGATAATTTTACACTAATATTCTGGAAATATTATTGAATGTCTTCAGAATTTAAGGTGGGATTTGACTAATATATCTTTGTTTCAAAACACCACTGGCCAAAAAAGTTATGATACAATTATAAACATTGATTGCTCACCTAATCATTAGCTTTACCTGATTAAACTTACCAACTTTTCACTGAAAAGGGAATTTATTTAAATTAATATGTCTCAAGTTGTTGGAAAAGATAATAAATTTGTAATGGAAGAATATTCGTGTTGTTAAGTCATTTATTAGAGATGAATTATACTTTGAAAGTAACTATAAAAACTGGACTCAGTTGTTACTATACATTTGATCCTTGAACAACATGAGTTTGAACTGTGTTGGTCCACTAATATACAAATTTTCATCTCCTACTACCACCCTTGGAAGAGCAATGCCAATTCTTACTCTTCCTTCTCTTTAGCCTACTCAACAGGAAGAAAGGATGATCTAATTCCACTTAATAAACATTAAATATATTTTATCTTCTCTGTAATTTTCTGAACACTTTCTTTTCTCTAGCTTATTTTATTGTAGAAATATAGATTCTATATATATGACATACAACATATGAAGTTAATCAACTGATTATGTTATAGGTAAGGCTTCCAGTCAACAGTAGGCTATTAGTAGTTAACTTTTGGGCAAGTCAAAAGTTGTATGTCGATTTTCAATTGCACAGAGAGTTGGCACTTCAAACGCTGAGATGTTCGAAGATCAACTTTACTTAATCAGTTAAACATATTGTACTGGAAGAAGGTTTACAGCTGAAGTTAAGAAATTTACCTGTTCCAATAAACATAACATCATACTGTCCGTCTTCTGCATCAACTCGGTCTACTACAATTTGTGTAAACTGATAATTTACATCTGTTTTGATCATTATCGGGCGATTATTTATAGGAAACACTGAATTGTACATGGCTGGATGACTTCTTGCAAAGGTTATAACATCATCAGGGAAGTCCTTTGTAGAGTCAAAACCATCAAATGTTTTGCTGGGACACTATTAAGATAAAGAGAGAGTATCTTTTGATTAAAATCTAATAAACACAATTATAAATTATATAATAACATATGGCCTTAATGGTTCTACTTAAAATAGTAGTACAGGCCAGGCACGGAAGCTCATGCCTGTAATCCTAGCACTTTGGGAGCCTGAGGTGGATGGATCACTTGAGGCCAGGAGTTGCAGACCAGCCTGGCCAGCATGGTGAAACCCATCTCTACTCTACTAAAAATACAAAAATTAGCTGGGCCTGATGGTGTGGGCCTGATGGTGTGCACCTGCAGTCCCAACTACTTGGGAGGCTGAGGCAGGAAAATGGCTTGAACCTAGGAGTTGGAGGTTACAGTGAACTGAGATCACACCACGCACTCCAGGCTAGACGATTGAGTGAGACTCTGTCTCAAAAATAAAATAAAATAAAGTAAAATAGTAGTGCAATATTCAATATATATTTCCTAAATGTATCTTAATTCTCAGTGGGATTTAGTTATGTCACTAATTCTTAGGCAAAATTACAAATGCATATAATGAATTCAGCGTACAGGAGAAGTTTGGTGCCTCTGTTAGTGCCACAAGCATGAGTGTTATTAGTATAACAGGTGAAGTATTTGACATAATAAATGGAATATACTACAAGTAAATGCAATTGACCTTTGGATTAGAGATGCTCAAAATAATTTTGTTGAATACATTTGACTTTTTACTATGGCATCATGCTAAAATACAAACCATCTTTTCAAACTGAAAAACAATATAAACTATTCTTTATTGTTTTAACATAAAGCTTTAAAAGTGTCATCAATGAATGTAATAAATAAAATAATCCCAGAGCTAAGGAAAAGTGTTATTCAAAGTGTTTAGCAACCTGCATTGCACATAAAGTGACCAATCAGAATGGACGTCATGAGCAAGCATAAGAGATAATGGTCCCAGCAGCCAGAAAGATGCATGGGTTTGCACTGGCATAACCTCACGTCTGGATGTAAACACTCTATGTAAGACAATACAACAAAAACGACAAATTAAGATTTCGCTGTCTCCTTTCACTATGTTTATTGATGCAGTGTAAATATTTATAAAGTACAGTATCTCCAATCTCTTGCTTTTAGTCTTACACTTAAATAATTTCTATCATTTAATGTAAAAGCTTGGGAGCTAAAATATAATTATGAGAAATTCTTTATCTTACAAGAAGCTTAGAATGAGAAATCAATTGTCTTTGCCATTAGCTTGAAAAATATTAATAATTCTTGAGAAACAAAATGAATGCATTTTGAAATGGGAGGAGTATATATATATACATATACACATATATATGTCTATCTATGTATGTATACATACACAATAATACAGCAATATAACAGTTAAAGAATGCAAGGTTGTATTTCTTTTTTTACCTAATTTACAAAGTTAAGGTTATAGAAATACTATTTATGTAAAAACCTGGAAGACACAATAAAACCTATTTTTATGACATTTAAAATTATTTCTGCACTTCTTTACTACAATGTAAAATAGTTTGCAAAAATTTAAAAATGTGTGATCAAAAATTAACATAAGATTTAATACTTTTAGATTTATATCTTATACTGAATTTAAAAACTGACATCTGTAAAGAACATGTTTTAAAATGTGGAATTTCATGCAGTCACAGGAAATCCTTGTCTTGCTTTAATTTATAATCTTGAAATGTTTGTTCTACATTATCTACATTTAATATCTGTCTGTAGCTGAATTGTTTTTTGACCTTTGGCAGAAATATATTCATTTCACATTTTAAACATCTAAGCTACTTACAGTTCCTGGCCGTGGATAGGGGACTCTTCCTTGATAAGGCACCCATTGATAGTTGGGTCCATCCCTGTGGGCATATGGACCAAGGAACACCCTTCTCACATCACTCATGCTATACATACACACGGCTGATCCCTTGAAAATGTTACTGAACAAGAGAGCAAGAATAAAAACAGACGTTCATCTTTATACAATGGCAAGAGAAATGCTGATACTGAGTTCTTAAATTTTAGATATTTATTAAAATATCAATATAAATTCTTAGCAATAATGTTTCAGATTTTTCTAGTCACATGTATACATTTAACAATACACAAAAGAACAAAAAATTGTAATTTCTTAAAATTAGAAGGCATAGATGAAAATGGCTTTAGTACTAATACAATATATGCCTTCATATGAAACACAGACTACTAAATTTTGAAAGGAAAATCAAATACATATGAACTATAAATGAATATGTAATTTTAATATCATGGGGAAATTTTTTTAAATGTGATTAAGTCTCAAGCATTATTATTGAAACGAGGAAACATTTAAACATGCAAGAATGTTTATCAACTCACTTTGTAGACTGAAACTATTGCAAAAAATAAATAGTGTCAAATGATGTGTCATATTATTTTTAAATTTTCAAAAGTATTAGATCAAATAAGAGGTTGATTCTTGTGAAGACACTTAAAATCAACTCTTTCTCCCACAGAAAATAATTAAGTTAGTAGCTATTTCACTCAGTTAAAGTGGAGAATTACAGCAATTATACCCATCATTTTGTTAAACCAAAATTTTGTTTGCTAAACAAAAATCAGATAATTAAACTGGAAGTAAGTCACTGAATTGCCATGATTTTCCATTTATTAGGCTTATAGAAATGTGGTTTCAGCAATGTATTTATACAGAGATATTAAACAGTTGTGCACATTTAAAATATGGAATGTTTACCTTTTAACCAAACATTCCCCTAGAAAATTACATATAAATCGGACCAAATGAAAAACATGTGCTCCCAACAGTTTATTACTGGAAACTGCTGAATATAGACAGTGTTTCATAGACTGCAAGCTTCATGAGGGAAGAGGCCATGCCTGACTTCTTTTCAGCTACATCAATTACATATCACATGGCATTTGAAAGAGTAAACCTTATAAAATTTGATAACATCTTCATAGCAGAACAAATAGCAAATTAGTGCATACTTGATATATCACACTGTGTAATGTTTGGGTTATATATCCCCTTTCCATTGTTCTATACTTAGCTTATCTTTGATTAAATCAGCTATCATTGAAATACTTAATAAGCATGATATGTAGTTATTAAGACTCACTCACATACACATATCCATTCTATTGACATAAAGAGGTGAAATTATTTTATCTCTAAGCAAGTAGATCTCAAAGGGTGGTCCCTAGACAGATAGCATGGGCATCACCTGCATACTTGTTAGAACTGCATATTCTTAGGTCTCATTTAATTTCTATGGAATCGGAAACTCTGGGGAAAAGGCCTAGCAATCTGAATTTTATCATGCTCTCTAGGTGATTCTGATGCACACTCAAATTTGAGCCACTGCACTAAGCAATGAGGAACCAGAAGAAATGGATCAGTATTTGTTTGAGTCTCTCAAATTCTATACCTTAGTCATTCTGCTTTTTTTTTTTAACCAAAGGGAAGAAACATTAAGGTATGAAGAATTGCATATAGTTTTAATTATATGGATTTCTTAATTTTTATGTGATATTTTAAAAAGTATTGATTAAAAATGTCCAAGCAATTTGTAATGGCTTTAATAGTTCCAGAATAAAACAGTGTTGGACACTGCAGTTCATCTTTTTCTTTGCTATCAAAGTTACTTGCAGTACTTTTCCTGACTTTTGATTTTAAATTATTTTTCTTTTAAACATTTCATCCATATCCCAATGCATATCCTTCTTTATATATATGTAAATGTGCATGTTTCTTTCGACAACCTCAGGTAATCTGAACTTAATACTGAATGTAACAGTCTAGAGGGAAACAATCACTGCTTAACTGACAGCAACAGACTTAGGGAGGATGAGAAATAGGAAAAGGAGAAGGGTAAGGAAAGACAGAAGGAGGCAGGAGGAAGAGAGGGAGAGAACTAGAAGGGGAAGGAGGTGGGGGAAGGAGCCAGTGGAGAAAGATGAGTAAAAGCAGAGCAGGTATAAAATGACAAGGAACTTAAATTTGAGTTTGACATTGATTACAAAAACAAACAAAAAAATCAAAATCGAAAACAAAACAACAACAAAAAAACATATAATGCTGAAGGTTTTTTTATTATGGGCTGTAATACTAAGATTTTTGTTTGTTTTTATTATATCTTTTTATATGGTTATAATGTAACCCTAGTGCTGTAATGCTGAAGGTTTTTGTTGTTTTTATTATGTCTTTTTATATGGTTATTGTAGGATCTGGATTACAAAGTAGGTAATAAAAAACTAAATGGAGTCTCAGGAAAAAAAAAGATTTTTTTACAAAGACAATCTATTTGCTGACTTAAAAGCTTCAGAACTATTTAAACTATGTAATTAGTGTCTTTAATTGTTGTATTAATAATTTTTCACACAATCTTAGCCAAAAGGTTGAGAAGCCATTACTGTATTAATAATTTTTTAAAGTACCAGAAAGCAATTTAAAAATTTCTTTTGTGAACAATCAACTTTCTCCAAACATGCACATTTGTAGTTTAGTTCTAGAGTTAGTTAAAAGTTTAGAGACTGCAGAAAAATATAGCAAATATCCCATCTGTGGAATAGACATAATGGGATAAACCATGGACTATTTTGTCTTTTCTAGATGTATTTTGTCCCCAGATTCCCATGCTAATCATCTGGTCAGAGATGGGACTTTAGTGGAATTGCTGATGGGTTTTCTCTTATCTCATTCATTAAAGTGACAGATCAAGAGACAGAAAGAGAATTGTTTCCATTGTATTTTCAATAAATTTTAAATTAATTTTCCATCCTTAGTTTATATCCCTACAAACTCTTCCCAAAACTCAGACTTCCATCTTTATAATATTTTACATTTTGTTCAAAGATTTAGTCAAACTATGCGTAAGATGTCATAAACATTTCAAACTGTTTTACTATTATATTTACAATGATGATTTTTTTCTAAAATTGATTGTAAAAACAAACATCTATGTAGGTCATAACTTATTTCAGTCATCCAAGAATACACAACAGCTCAAAGGTTAAAGCAACACTTGTCTTTCAAAAATATATTTTCACAAATTATGAATACTTAGATAGCAACTGAATAATATGAAGTTTCTATAAGGTAGTAAAAAGTTATTTACCTGGAAGTTGTAAACACTCCATATACAATTGGATTTTTAGGATCTTTAGAGTTCATTAGGAATACATCCTCTGTTTAAAAACAAAATTGGGGGAAGTTGCTTTTTTATGGTATGGCAAAGTCTGAACAAATATTCTCTATACATAAACACTAGCTACTTACGAAGCTCATCAAAATGAGTGTCAATGCCATTTGGACCTGGCACTGAGCAAATCAGACGAGCTTTGAGGAATGTTGTCCATTTATTCACCAGACTTCTGTGCCCTCCAAAGTCATTCTGAAAGAAGGGAATACCAGTGTTAGATACTGTGAATGCAAATGATAATTTCAAATATTTCTATTTTCTTCATATCTTCAGACAAATATAATATATGGTTTCTAATGTTTTAACAGTTCCTACTCATTTTAAATGCCCAGGTATAGGTAACTATCACTTATTGATACATTGTTGGTCAAATCATTCATTCAAACTTTATTGACTTTTTAAGAGATGTTTATTGTGAATAGTCCCTTTATTTATTCAAGGGCTTACTTATAAAGTCAATTCATGTTCATCTACAGATCAATGGATAAAGAAATTGTGTTACATTTAAACAATGGTCTACAATCCAGCTTTAAAACAGAGGAAATCAATTAGATAAGAGGAAGAAACAATTTTTTTCTTATATGTTGCACAATGTGGTGAGTATGGTAAATAATGATGTAGTATACATTTCAAAATCATAGTAAGAGAGTAAATTTCAAGTGATCTCACCACAAAAAGTAAGTATTTGAGGTGATGGGTGCGTTAATTACTTGATTTAATTATTCCACATTATATTCATAAATCATAACTTTGCACCCCATAAATTTACATAACCATAATTGTCAATTTACAGTTTAAAAATAAAAATCAAGAAGAAAGAAATCTTGTCACTTGAGACAACATGAATGAACCTGGGGGACATTATGTTAAGTGAAGTAAGACAAGCACAGAAAGACAGATACCACATGACCTCACTTATATGTGGAATATAAGAAGCTGAACTCATACATGCAGAGTAGAATGGTGGTTACCAAGGGCTTTGGGGGAGGGATGAAGAGATTTGGTCCAAGATACAGAATTTCACTTAGGAGAAATAAGTTTAAGAGATCTATTGTACAACATCATGACTATAATTAACAACTGAATTATATTATTGAAAATTGTGAAAAGAGTAGATTTTAAGTGTTCTCACCACAAAGAATTATAAGTATGTGAGATAATGCATATTAATTAGCACAATCTAGCCATTTCACAGTGCATACACATTTTAAAACATCATATTGTACACAGTAAATGCATATAATTTTTACTGTTGATTAAAACAAAAAATAGAATCTTTGAAGGTCACTTCACTTTCCATTCTACTCTGCAATGAACAGTTATTACTCATGGATTTGTTTTGTTCCAGTATAATGCTCTCTTTCCTACCTATTGTGCATTGAGATCTTACCTACATAGGCTGGTTCACAGCCAGTGTTTGTATGCAGTAGGCACTCAGTGAGTATTTAAAGAATGGATGATAAATGTATGCCTTCAATACCCATAGGAGAAATAGATCTCAAACAAAAGCATGCTAGTGTCAAATATTTTATAAGCTTAAAGAGTTGAAGCAATTTATAATTTACGAATAGCATGGTGAGAAAATATTTGAATAAACCTTAATAACGGAAACTCATTCCAGAGAAAACATTTTGAAAGTCTTCTCACTTTGAAGAAAACTGATTTTAACCTAAGCATAGTAATAAATTCTATTATGGTGGTATGTACTTACTAGAAACCTTAGTTTTCAAAAATGATATTTATGTACATATATTGAGAGAACATTTTTTTAAGAAATAAAATTGATTTCTATTTTGTTTATATAGTTTTATACACCTTAAAATAGTGCTTTTAAATATGACATGTATTTTGTGGAGAAAAATGTCTCATCTATTTCACATGTTATTTGTATGTTTCCAGGTATTTAAAACTTTGAATTTTTCAGTAACTGCATATACTAGAGATAATAATTAGATCATTTGGGGTAAGAGGTCACACTTAGAAAGAAACAGATTTTTTAAATTTCAGGATGCTTTCTTAAAAAGAAAGAATTCCGTTTTAAGAAAATCATTCAATGTGGCCTTATGATTTTCTTCATTTGAAGGGTGCTTTAATATATACTAACAGTTAACTTTTTCACACTGAATAAATATTGCACTATGCACTGCAGAAGGGAGCAATTGGAACTATTATATTTTCACACTGATGATAATAATTAATCTATAAGTGTTTATTGAACAATTTTTATTCTATGTATCTAACATAACGGAATATTGCATCTGACATTATGCCACACAATAAGTAAAATACCTCAGATAGGTAAAGCTCACAGCTTCAATATAGATTTTTTTGTGTGTGTTTGTGTGTGTATATATGTGTACATAGGATGCTACAATCAATTTTTTAAAATGAGCTTTTATATTTTTCTTTCTTAAATGAATACTTCACATCTTCCAATGACAAATACTCACTTAAAACTTACAAGGTATAGGAAACTGTGCTAGGACTGAAAAAACATAACTTATCTTTTCACAGGTAAAATAAAATCGTTTTGTTACCCCAGAAATTCAAATGGAGATTATGTAGTGTAATTGTGAAACAATGCCAGTTACCTCACAACCTCTACCTGCATATTTGACTGTGAAGAGTTACTTATAACCAACTATAATATTCAATCATTATTTACCATTTGTTTGTTATATCAGTCAAATAAGCCATATTTTTTATTGTATATGCACACACGTAGAAAATTTTAAGAAGTGAAGCTGTGATGTGACAATGACATCCTTATAATTTTTTTTTCTTTACCTCACCTTGCATATCTGACCTATTCTAGCGTGAGTAGCTTTTCCAGAGTGTTCACCATCTATTGCATTTTCACGGAAGAAAAAGTATATTTTGTCATCTTCAGGATTGTCACTCTCTGGGATGAGGTGCGCACTAATGAACTTTGGATCTGAGAGACAAATTATAGCATATATATTAATTCACAGTTTAATAAATAATGCCATTTTTACAGTCCATTTTTACTTTTTCTTAACTCTTATTTGATATATTTCAAGAAACTTATCTTTCCTTTGTTCATTTTTTAGATACATATGAATTGTTCTTTATGCATTATAAAGAATCTTACAAAATACCTTATATCTTTAGAAGAATATATTTATTTTTTCTGAAAATTAGGAGTAGGTGCAGAAAGAAATCTTCAGGATAATCATATATTGCAGATGAATTACTGGGTATTAAAATATTTTGCAAACTATAAGCACTATCAAATACTATTTATTGTTGTCACCATTGTTATTCTTTCTTTCAAGCATAAGAATTTAAATCAAAATACTAATTGATCTATTTCAGTTTTCAGCAAAGTCTGGGTAGGAAAACTGAAATGCATTTAAAACAAAATCAATCCTCTCCTGTGGTTCCTCTCCTGTCATTCCTCTTCCCTGTAAATGGCAGTGTCATTCTATTAGACACACAGGAAACACCCTGGCCACCCTTGAGTTCTCCTTTTCTCTCATACCCAACATTCTATCTACCAGCATATTCCTATTTATCACCATTTTTTATCACATTCTTCAATATCACCTTCACTCAGGAAACAGTTGCCAATCTGAATTATTAAAATTGATTCCCAACTACTCTCTTAGTTTCTACTTTACCAACCTTTGTCTCCACACAACAACCAGAATGAACCTCTGCTCTATCACTCCTTCTCTAAACTCTCCAATATCTTTCCAATTCATTCCCAATAAAATATAAAATCCTTGCAGTAACCAAAAGCCATTTATGATCTTGTCCCTACTATTTCTTTTCTCCTACATACGTGGTCCTCGTTAGCAGTGCCAACTAGGTCCTTCCATAACTTGGTCCTAGTTAGCAATGCCAACCCCCTTTCTGATTCTCAAACATGTCCAGCACTCTCAGTCTTGTTCAGTTTTTCACCTTGTCTAACTCTCTGCCCTGATGCATCCTCAAAGCTGGGTTCCTACTTTAGTAACTCAGATCTTTGTACAGATATTGCATTATCAGAAAGATCTATGTTGAATACTCTATCTAAAGCACTGAAAACTTTGCTCTTAACCATTTTTTCGTTTTATGCTTTATTTTTCTTTCTAACACTGTTATTTGATATGATACATCTCCCTATTTATTGATTAATCTATCCATTTTGTCTATCTAATCTTCCTTTGCTTATTGTCTGTCTCCCCCACCATCCCAATGGAATATAAGTTCCATGAGAAAAAAGATTTGGTGTATTTTGTTTGATGCTGTGAACCTAGAGCTTAAAACATGATAGGCAGTCATGAGTATCTGTGCAAGGAGAAAAGAAAAGAAAAAAGGTGAGCGGGGAGAGTGCCTAGCTTATGCAAAATGTGTATCAGCAATATTTAGAGCTCCACTTCAAAAAGTACTTTTGAAAGTTCTTGGGTCGATATGCCTGTCCCTCACAAACTGTATAAAATAGATAATAGCTTCATAGCTTCAAGATGATATGTGCTATGAAGCTGAGTGTACCTCATTGAAAGCACTTAAGATACATTTATTTTCTTAAATAAAATAAAGCAGACATTTATTTTCTCACAATAATCTACCTTTATCCCTTAGTGTATTATTTTATCCAGGTAACAATGAAATATACACGTACAGGTAAACACCATGCTTAAGAGACCAGGAAGAGATCAGAACTTGAAACTAGCTTTATCTACATATAATCCAAGTTAGTTAGTCCTGATCTTTACACCTGTGAATAATCATCATTATCATGTGTCCTAGCTTGTAACCTTTTAATATTTGCTCTGGGACCATGCATTCAAGTATATTTCACAAGGCCACACTTTACTATCCTTTTCAGGCAAATTATACAGAGATTCTGGAAATAATATGAAACATATGAAATATTACCTGTTCATATTTAAAGCTTAGTGTGCTAGTGAACAAGGGTAGGATAATAATAATTTTAAAGTAGAGTTGCTTAGCATCAGATTTTTTTAAAAGATCCATATAATAATATATTACTTTAACCTGAGTAACTGTTGAAAAGATTTTATTTGTTCAAAAATTTCTCTTTGTTCAAAGGCAATACATATACTATATATGTAAACATGCATAGATAATGAGGAGTATGTATTCTCATGATGAATGGTGAGCAGAATAATTAATGCGACATGTTAGAAATTACTGTCACAAACTAAAGAATTACTATCACATTGGAAATGTTAGGCTCCAGAAATGTGTATGTATGTTTTTGTGTGGGCACATATGTAACACAAACCTGTGTGTGCAATGATTTAATTCAGTCACTTGCAACTTCTGTGACCTTTAACAAGACTCTTACCCCTCTCAGCTCAGATGCATAGTTTTCAAATTATGTTTATTTCAAATCAAGTTACTTTAAACTGGGATCTATTCACCTTGTCTGTCATAAATAGTTCATATAAAAACAAATATTTTAAGCCTAAGACATGTGAAATAACTTTGTAAAATGTTAACAAATTTACTATATTAACATCTTTATGATGATACTGAAAGAAAGCCTCCATCACATCGTAAGTTTGAGGATATTATAATCTAACTGCAGAATAAAAAGTTAGATTATATGGTAAGTTTGAGGATATTATAATCTAACTGCAGAATAAAAATAAAAACAATCATACATTTAATACTGAAAACAATCACACATTTAATACTGAAAGAAAGCCTTACATTTAATACTGAAAATAATCATACATTTAATACTGAGAGAAAGCCTCCATCACATGGTAAGTTTGAGGATATTATAATCTAACTGCAGAATAAAAATAAAAACAATCATACATTTTAATACTGGAAGTTTGAGGATATTATAATCTAACTGCAGAATAAAATAAAAGGATATTATAATCTAACTGCAGAATAAAAGAATATTATAATCTAACTGCAGAATAAAAATAAAAACAATCATACATTTTAATACTGGAAGCCATACATTTAATACTGAAAACAATCATACATTTAATACTGAAAGAAAGCCTCCATCACATGGCAAGTTTGAGGATATTATAATCTAACTGCAGAATAAAAATAAAAACAATCATACATTTTAATACTGGAACAATGGAGGGAGAAGTTGGTTTACTGTTACCTCCAAAATTAGTGTAGTTGTTCATACAAATACTTGAATAACTTAAAGAACTTCAAGTAATTAAATTCAATTGCCTGTTATTAGATCACAAATATGTGCAAGATGCCATGTAAGAAACAAAATCTGTAATATATAATCCTTGTTCTGAGAAAGCCACAGTCTAACAAAAGCAATGTTAGAAGCAATAAAAATAACAACAAAGAAAACAATATTTTACATGTGTAGATTCTTATGTTCTCTTGGTGTTTGGGCATGAGTGAAGGTGCTATTAAGTGTTGCATTGACCTCTCTAAAATTTATGAGGATAATTATTATCTTACAAATGTGGACTTAAGTGGGAAATAACCCAAGCAAATTTTCAAGTATATTCATTGTTGAAAGGGCTTTCAATCTTAGTCTCTTCTTCAACATATGATACGATAGATATGAAGATGTTTGCAGGTAAATTCACAATCTCATATAGTCTCAGGTATAGTCAAAAATAAAAGTATGCACAGAAAATGAAAACCAAATTTATTAACACAGACAATGAGACTATCCGACAAAAACACTGTCAATTTAACAGAACTTGTCTTCAAGAAATTTAGGTTATATCTCAGACTTGAACAGAATTTATTCCCATTTCCAAATAAAATAGGCCTTGATTTTACCAGATCTCTTCCAACAATGTAAAAGGAGCCATTCTTCTAATATTTCACATTTAGAAAATCATTTTGGTCCAAACCTCTGCTCACATACATTTTCTACTTCTTCAGTCCCACGTTACCTTCCCGTTCCTTGTTATGTTTTGTCCTCTTAGCCCTCTTTCTTATTCTCTAGGTGTATTCATTCCCTCACTGATGAATCATCTCTTTATCCAATCTGAAGCTTCAAATCAATCATTCCACTTGTCTTCCCTACCATCTGTAGGATTTCTTGGCTGCTAGAATCTCCACTATACCAGCTTTATAAATCCCCAGATTTTTTTCCCTTTGTCCTTATGCTTAAGCAAGGATTTAAGAACCCACATACTCATAGTAAATATATCTGCTATAAATTGAAGGTATTTTTCCTTAAAACGAGAACTCTAATGTTGCTAAGAAATTGTTTTATTTTCTTCTAAGATCACTGTAGATTATCAACAACTGTTTTAGAGTACCCTGATCTTCCTCAAATCCACAAGTATGCCATCTTTAATTTACTCTTTAAAGATGGTGTTGTTACCTTCTGTACTGATAGGACCAAAGCCATTTAGTAATAACTCCCTCCTTTTCCTTCGTTCACCTTTGAATTTTTCTTCCTTTCAGTGGAAGAATCTTTTCTCATTTTTAAGTCTAAGGTCTCTCACTATGTGCTTGCTCTCAATCCAATATTATACAAACTATTGCTCAAATAACCTTATTCTTCAGGCAATCACTTACCATTTATATTTTCATTTATCAAATAAGTGCTAAGCACCTACTTTATACTCTGGATTGTGGAAGATTAGGGCATATTAAGGTAAAATGTTTTTTGTCTGCATTATAGTTATTATTTTCATAAAGGGAATTCTGATAATTAAACTAAACAATTGTTAAACTGCACAGAAAGAACAAAAATAAGAGTTCAGAAAAAATGCCGTGAGAGATAGGGCATTGAAGGAATATACCTGGAAGAATTTGCATAAGTCTTAGTCAGTAGAGATGACATATACTTCAAGATCTGAAGAATAACCGGAAACATCTCCGGTGAAGGAATGCATGTGCAAAATCATAGAAACAACAGAGAAAGTTGTACATACAGAGAGTAGTCAAGAAAAAGGTGGTCAGAAAACACGGCAGAAGTTAAGCAGAGACCAGGATATGAAGGAAGTCATGTTCAGGAATATATCTCTTCTACTGGCTCTGGACAAAACCACTGAAGTGTTTTAAACCTAGTAATGACATTGTCAGGAGAATATTTTTGGAGGATCACTTGGCTGCTGCAGAGAAAAAAAACCATTACAGTGAGGCAAAAATGAGGGCAGGAAGACCAGTTTGGTGGCTGTCATAGAAACCTGGCTATGTATGGGGTAGTGAGGATAGAGAAAGGAGACATGCAGGGATCAACTGAAAATAGAATTGATGAATTATGCTCATTAATAATATGTTGAATGTAAGAAATAGTGAGAAAAATCATAAAAAATAGACTTCTGATTTGAGTAATTGGTTGTAAAAGAGTTATTAAGATAGAGAGCATGTGAGCAGGGGAAGATTTGAGAGACAGAAGGAAGGAGAGCTCTGTTTATTGCATCTTTAGAGTGAGAGCCTTGTGAAGACCCAGAGGTCATAGATAAAAAAGGTTTGGAAGGAAATGTGGACTAGAGCTGAAGCTATTTGAAACTGAGCCAGTGGAGTGATTAGAAGCGTTTAGAGTAAAAAGAAAGAAAAAAAAAAAAAAAGAGAGAGAGAGAACCTAAGACCTTGAGAAAGGTGAGAAAAAGTAGAAAGGATTCTCACAAGTGAGGAATTGCAGAAAGGAAGGGAAGGGGATGTATTTCTTCCTTAGATTTTCAGTCTTTCCCTTTTTAATGACATTCTATGACAAATATGTGTTTAAAACATTTATTTATCCTGAAAATAAACTCCCGCAGACACTACATGGTCTAGAGTCTCGTGATTCCTTGCATTCATTCATTCATTAATCCAGAAGACTTCTTCAATGGGTACATGTATACCCTGCCTTTTTGCATCCTTCACTACTATTATATTGATAATCGACAGGAACTATCAAATAAAAATTTATACTTATCCTGCTTTAGTTGTCTTCAGACATTGGCACAATAAAATGTCACAAGTTTCTAATATTTCCATTGCTTTTTCTGGCTTCTTGTGGCTTTTCTGACTCTGAACCTGTATTGCTAGCTGTCTAAATGTCACTATTTCTTTCATGACTTCTATAGAGGCTTCTTAATTTTTCATTAGGTGCCCTTTATTTTCTTTTACTTCTATAAATGAAATCATCTCCCAGTGTTTCTTCCATTATTTCAATAGTGTTAATGACTTTTTTTTTTTTAATTTTAAGATGGAGTCTCGCTCTGTTGCACTCTGCTGGAGTGCAGTGGCATGATCTGGGCTCACTGCAACCTCCACCACTTGGGTTCAAGCAATTCACGTGCCTCAGCTTCCCAAGTAGCTGGAATTACAGGCACATGCCACCATACCCAGCTGATTTTTGTATTTGTAGTACAGATGGGGTTTCACCATGTTAGCCAGGCTGGTCTTGAACTTCTCAAGTGATTCACCCACCTCGGCTTCCCAAAGTGCTGGATTACAGGTGTAAGCCACTGTGCCTGGCTGTTAATGATCTTATATTTGCTTATTTATCTTTGACAATTTATATACTTCTATAGCTACAATTTTACCAAGCTATGTCAACTTTCCTAATTTTTTTTTAGACCCACTGCTGCATTTCAAAATTCTGGATAAAAATTTATATCTAGATATCTCACTGCATCTTTAATTTATCATACCTATTTCTTAATTTTATAAGAAATTTTATAAGAAATGTCTTAAGTAATTTCTTAAGTTTATAAGTTTCTTAATTATAAATTTTCCTCTTGAAATTGCTTCTGCTCCTACCTTTTTCATTTTGGTTAATCTCATCATAAGGCATAGAAATGAAATACTATTTTACCTTAAAATTTTCCATTTCTTGCAGGTCTTCTTTTTCAGTTAATACCAAATGTATTCCTACTGTTTTCAGTTTCTTTTCTTATTTCATAATCTTAATCTTGTCAGTATAATTCGTGTCCTTATTATTTTACAGTAATATTTTGGAATAATATAACTGGTCTTTCACCTGCATTATCTATTTCTTCTAAGCCCTCCATACAGTGTATAAAAATAAATATGAATGCATTTATACATTTTCCAGAACAGATTTCAAGTTTCATAGATTTGAGAAATTAACATAATTTAAGACATACAAACAAAAAAGACAAGACTGATCTACTGACGTTACTCTGTCAGTACAAAGGCTAAAAGTTTCTACCACATGGATCAATATATACACTTGAGGTGAGTCACAATTTTGGCTCCAAGTTTTTTAGCATGAGAGGAAAATGGGTAACTTGTCAGTTACATTATTCACACTGTTCCTAATATGCATTAACTAACCTTGACATATCTTTCCACCAGAACTGACCACAGTCTCTCATTTTGAATCTTTTAATTAAACTGCTTATCATTTTACAACACCTTATCTACTATCTTTATAAACACGTTGTTCATATGACATGGAAAAACACTTTGCTTCTACTTATTTTATAACATTTAATTCTTTTTATATTATCTGCATTTTCATACTTGTCTTATGACAGGCATTTGTCCTATATTTCTCTCTCTCTTTCACCTTCAGCTTCTATATATAACAACGTTTTCCAGTAAGCTTATTTTTAATCTTTCCCACTGCAACTATCCACATGCAGGCCCTTACCTTTTCTCTCTTGGCGGTCACATTCACTCTGTTTTCCCTGTCTCCAGCCTTACCATCTCCAAACCACGTTGTACTGTGTATTTCCTTTTAGCACACGAACCTTTCCCTGGCATCTGGTGCATAATCCACAATTAGAATCTATAACACTCTATATTAATCACTTCTTCCCCTCCATCTTATTAACTAATATCCCTATTTTTTTTTTCTTTTTCTTTCTGGCTAAGCATAAATCCTGACACACTGCATAATTCCGAAATGACTGAATAAATGAATTAATAAATAAATGTATCTCCTGAACTAAAATATTTAAGTTCTTTTGAAAGAGGGAATTACATTTTCTTTTTTTTTTTTTTTGTTCTTTTTTTTTTTGACATGGTTTACAAGTTTTTTTGGATGAGTCGTGCTTATCATAGACTCAAAGATGTTTAGGTTGTCAGTTAAAGAAATGCTTACACATGCTTCTTTAAATTTGCTACTATTTCTGCAAGATATTATACAATGGCAGGTTTTCAAAATGCTTTTTTGAAATTTTATGAATGTTCTGTTAACCTAAGAGAAGCTGTTCTTTTCTTTGCATTAAATAATTAATGCATTAAAATTTTCTATTCGCAATTCTTCAAAATTAGATTTTGTCAAAGGAATTAAAATAGTAGAAAACATGTCTCTCCATTTTATGTAGCTAAGAACAATGCCTATGTTGGAGATCAGAGATTCCCATTGTCCTGAGAAACTACAAGCAATTCAATAACTTACCTTATCATCAAAAACTCCCTACAGAAAAGGTTTACCAATATCTATTCAGATTGACCTACTTTATTAATTCCCTTTGGTAACCTAAGAAAGTTCATGATATTCACAGAGGAAGCTATTCTATGTCTAGTAAGTCACTCCCATCAAATGACAAGCAGAAATGAAAAGCTGAAATCTAATAGTTAGGTTTTCTTTTTAAATCTGTGTCCTGTAGCCCATTAAAGTAGAAAATACGTATTTTCAGTCTGTAGATACAAATTCATGATTTCAGTGTGGCTAATGAAAATAATTGACACAAATCCAGATTGTTTATAATCTATACAGCTACCCTGGATGTCTTTTCACCTGAAAATGTTCTCTACTCTGTTCACAAAATGCCATCTAACCATAACAAAACAGCATATTTTTGAAATTAATTTGAAAAGATTTCTTGCTTTGTGAAGCAGAAAGTCATTGTGAATGTATATTAAAAGCTAAACATCAAAAGAAAGTGGCAATATCCATTTTAGCAAGATCAAAGTGCATTAATCTCACTGCCATAAACTGAAATGTAAACACTATGAAAGGTAAATAGAGTTGGAAAGGATTCTCGCATCTGCATAGCTTAAATGGTATGCCTTTGGGGAAGAAACTTTGTATTTGCAGATACTATGGCAATTTTGCAATGCCCTCAGCACATGGTAGAAGCTGAACAAACAATCACGTTTACTAATCTTGGGCCAATGCTATCATGTGAAGCATGGAATCTTTAGTCATGATAACAGCAATAAACGTTGAGTAAATACACCACTCTTCTCTCTTTCCCTTTATCTCCTTTACCACCCCCTTGACATTCTTCCATACCTCATCCCACAGATGGCATTTCTTGCAAAATTCACGTTTGGGCACCACCTGCCACTTGTAACAGTACCACTCTGTTGAAATATTTTTAGCAGCTGCAAATTAAACTGTCCTTCAGGTGCAATCTTACACTTAATGAAAATGACACCTTGGCACAGTACACGCGGCTGCACTTATGATTCGTTTGGCAGCTTAAGCTTATTTAAATAATGAATGCATTTTGCTGCTCTCAGCATTCGAATCAGTCTGAATCTCTAGTACAGCAACATTTTGACCAGCATTTAGCTGGAACTATCCCTTCCACCAATAAGTTCCACAAAGGACAAGAACAAAAAATATTTTTCTGAGAATGAATTAAATGTACAGAATGATTAATTATGCATTGCAGGTATCTGCAAATTTCAAAGTTGTGATATGTATTGGTTTTCTAGGACACAAATTATATAAATTTCATTTGTAAAAAGGGTGGGATTAATAATTATAAACTCTTGTACAAGTGCTGCAAGGCCTAGTTAATTTCACACCGTGAACCACTTAGCCAATCCTCTTGTAAAACATGTCAGAGGTTGCAGAGCAGAGAAAGAGGAACATAACCCCACTGTAGAAAAGCAACAGAAATCCCCCCTTTCTCTGAATCAACAGTAACACCATTTTTGAAAGGAAAAAACAAGACTTTAAAATGTAGACAGTCCACAAAATATGCATACACACTCTTTTCTTCACACTTTAAAGGAGATCCCATTGACATAATAATTATTTAAGATGGAAAACTCTTTCAGAAAGCAAAAGAAAAAGAAGCAAGGTCTGCCTTCACTGTACTTATATAAAAACTGTTTGGTGATACGGTTCAGAGAAAATGAGTAGAAATTAGGCTTCTCCCAGTCACTAGATTTGTTACTTCAAAAATACCAACTTGGGTGGGCGTGGTGGCTCACACCTGTAATCCCAGCACCATGGGGAGGCCAAGGTGAGCAGATCACTTGAGGCCAGGAGTTGAGACCAGCCTGGTCAACATGGTAAAACTTTGTCTCTGCTAAAAAAAAAAAAAAAAAAAAAAAAAAAAAAAAAAAAAAAAAAAAAAAAAAAAAAAAAATAAGATTTGGGGGTGGAAACACGCCAAAAAAAACACCACACCGGGAGGCGGGGGCCCAAAACAACCTAGAACC